>LPNX010081750.1:107700-164569 GCA_001517045.1 Pseudotsuga menziesii | reverse complement strand
GATCTGATCCCCTAGCTCTCAGTAACCGCTCGAACCCACAGGAATCACATGGGTTAGCGGTATGGGCCTCAAGGCCTAAAAGGAAGGGGACATTACAGAGTCCCCATCCATGTCAAAACATTAATAATAATAAACCCTATAAATGCTGATAATCATGAAAATGACACTAGCCATCATAATAAACCATCATCTGAAGTATGAATATGTAAAATGGACACTGATAGACCACAAATAATCATCATCCACAATCATCGACCAAAACTCATCTCGGACCCTACTGGTGACTTTGTCAAGAATGATCAAATGCTAATCTCTGATACTGCAAACTACAAAATGGATATGCATGCTCAATTATTTATGTTAAAAGTAAGACTTCAAGAATAAGTAGCTTATGCTGGTGATTATAAGCACAATATATATATATATATATCAAAGTAATCAGGTGCTCTAAACAAGAACCTCCAGTGTATACTCATTATCGATTTGGCCATTTTTCTAGTAAAGGGTGAAGGTGAATAAAACAAGGTAAGGCCAAGGGAATGACTTGACACTCGACACTGTAAGCATCTAGGTTGAAGGAAAAAGGGGATCCACACAACACATAAGTTGGACTAAGTGAACGATAGGGAATGATGGTGTCTCATAGATGGGTGGAATAATGAGAAAGCTCCACTAGACTCTAGACAAGCAACCTTTTAAGCAATTTATTTGCACAACAAAAGACACTAGTTAACCTCCAAAGGTAGGTGCCCTGGAAAGCCTTCTGGGCTTCCAGAAAATGACAAAGACATAACCTTGACAGGTCAGTGTCACCCTGTTGTCCTGTAGGGGCAAATGAGCCATACATTATACAATGAATGAGTGCTCATCCTTTGGCCATCAACTCTTTTAAAACATTTATTTCATTTAACTTGCCATCCTCCAAGAGTAGGTGCTTTGAATAGCCTTGCGGGCCTCAGATAATGACTCGATATGACCTCCATTGCCCACCACCATCCATAGGTGCGATGGAGTGACCACCTTGTTGCCCTTTGGGGGCAAACAACCTCACATCATACAAAGGATGAGTGCTCGTCTCTTGCCAATTTGCTACCTTTATATTTTATTTGCAACTGTTTTTAAAAACACTTTTGTTTTGTTGCCTAGGAATTCAATTAGAATAAGCATTTAAGTTCCGATGCCTTAGTGTTTAAAGACACTTTTGGTAAGACTACTTGTGTTCAAGACCTAGAGGAAGAACATCTTTGTGTCACATAAACCAACACCGAGACACAATTTAAACATGGAGACCTATTCCAACATAGAGGTGAGGGTGGGGGAAATCCTAGATGTCACTAGTCAAGTTACAAGTCAAGGTTAAACATAAAGAAGGGAAGGCAACAGATGGATGGAGACAAAGAAGGTGGTGCTAAGGATAGCAAGCTGTGTCCCCTAAGGGAAATAACCAAGTCCATACTATAAGTAGGGCATGACCAATGAGTATACAAAATAATCTCTTGGACAAAGCAAGTAGATCACTTATTCTTTAGATTCCAGTAAAAAACCAATAAAATATCGCCAACATAAAACCACTATCAACCAAGTCTCACTACTAAGATAGATAATAGAGCAAAATCCAAGTCCATATGAACAAAGACATGATCTGAGCAAAATCAAAGTCCATATGTACCAATCCATATGAACAAAGTCCATATGTACCAGTTTGATCTAATACCTTTAAATTCTTCAATATGTCCAGGACGTCAAAGACCCCACACATGAGGGTGCCAAAGATCATACCACCAACTATGGAATGTCCTCTTCCAATTAGGCCTTGAGGCCCAAAACCGCTAACCTATGTGATTCCTGTGGGTTCGAGCGGTTACTGACAGCTAGGGAATCAGCTGAGGACTGATGCCATCCATAGAAGATCTAGGGCATCATCATTTGGTCAAGAAGGGCCACCGGGGCCAAGGGCCACCTTCATGCATGCCATCCAAGCATTATTTACTGATGCATGCACTCTTTAAGTCTCCATCCGCATGCATGCAAGTCAACGACAAATTAGAAGATAAAGTGACCTAATTAGGTCAAAGATTAGGTTTTGCGCAGTTGAACTTTATAAATAGAGGATAAAGCGAGAGGAGACTTCACTTTTGGATGATGATTATTTTGGGAGCTCTTGGATAGCAGCACAGCAGTTGGGGTTGGAGACGAAGTCTTCAGCTAACAGGATTTCGGTAGCGAAACATCTGCCCTAGTCTTATTCAGGGTAAGCAATACTGGTTCACCACTTGTTCTTCATTCATTCATCAGTTATCTAGCATATGGTATAGGTCGTTGCAGAGACACGTGTGCAGCCGAAAAAGGGGGGTTTTCAGCCAGAAAGCCCTAATCAGCTGTGGAGCCTTCAGATCTCAGTTTCCTTCCGAAACTCGGGCAACACTCTCATCATCAGCATCATACTCCGGTACCCGGTGATTATCAGATCTATCCGTGCTCATCCGGAACAGTTATCAGCAGTTTCAGGATTCTAGTGGCGTGAGCAACTGTCTCTCAGAAGCAAGTCGCTATCCTGCCTAGAGGACTCAGAAATCACTCTTGTATCAGGCATTCTCTCTGACACGGAAAGGCTATCAGCCTTGCAAATCCGCAGCTCCATCGGACACCTCCTTCCCTGAGGGCGTCATCCTTTTCTGACTGGGTGTCTTGCTGCTGGGGGTTCACTGTAAGCAGAGGAGATCAGTTCATCTCCGATCTAGCTCTCAGTGCTTGCATACTTTCTCCGGAGCAGTCCAGCCGGCTTATCAGTGGTAAGTGTTCATTCTATCTCATAAACCCTAACCCTAATTTTTTCCTATAAAATCGGGATTTTTGCATGGCAGTTTGCATGCCCAGTTGTATCAGCCTTTTTGCTTAGAAATAGAAAATATCGGGATTTGGGATATTACAGTGGTATCAGAGTTGTTTTCTTGGCCAGCTGTGGGCTTAAGAAATGAAAAGTAGATGAATACAGAAGGAGATCCTTTTGTAACCTATAGGAGGAGGAAGAGTAGATACACCGAAGAATTTGAAGATATCCAACTAGAAGATACCAATTCAGACATGGAACAAACAGGTATACGTTCAGATACAGGAAAAGGAACGGGAGAAGAGGAGGATCGGATGGAGTTTCGCAGCTTGGTCTCTGCATTGCAAGACTCAGCCAAAGGACAAAAAGAAGTCCTCAATGCAATCAACAGACTATCAGCGAAACCGGAAACAGGTATCAACAGTACACCTCCCTCATCGGTAGATCGGGGATCTTCAAGCAGCAGTGGAAAGATGGCGTACACTAACCTCCAGAACACTCCGCACATATACAACAGACCTACTATTAGGCCTACCGTGCCTCACTTCTTGGCAGATACAGTAGGGGGCCCGGTCATGCAGGTAGAACCTAGCGAGCCTTTTGGGGCTTATTTGCAGGAGTACATAGACTTAGGGGATGAGTTTCATGCTGCCATGTCTTTCTCTGATTTCTGCAACATGAAGAGTAGGAACAGGCCCAGGAATTTCAACAAGGGTTTCAATCACAACTATGAGTTGCAGAGGACCTTGGGCAGGTTAACCATCCCAAACTTTGATGGGACTCGCGAAGGATCAGCGAGAACATGGGTCCAAAAGTTGGATACCTATTTCCAACTCAACCCCATGACAGAGACAGACGCCATTAAGTTGGCTACACTTCACCAGGACGGAGAAGCTCACGAATGGTGGTACCACGGATTGGTGACATTGGGTCACAACACCATACATTCTTACGGTGAGTTCACTCAGAAACTCATAGAGAGGTTTGATAGGAAAGATCCAGAGATCCATTTCAGGTAGTTGGCTCAACTCAAGCAGACTGGTAGTGCAGAAGCTTTCATTTCAGAATTTTAGAGGCTAGCCGTTATGGTAACAGATGTGTCAGAGAGCAGATTGACTATGTTATTCACTGAGGCCCTCATAGAGCCACTACGGGGATGGGTGAAAGCCTACAAACCCCTCACTCTGTAGGATGCTATTAGCAGGGCAAGGGATCTTCAGGATTCAGTGCCCAAAAACAAATTTTCGCTGAAAACCATTTTTCCTGTTAGGGACAAGGATAGGAAACCTTTCCAGCAGGATGGGCCCAAGAAAACTTGGTTAGATGAGGATACTAGGAAAGACTTGAGAAGGAAGAAGCTATGCTTCACCTGTTAGGAACCATGAGTACCAGGACACAGGTGTGCAGGGAAGGCGAAGGCTCACTACATTGAGGTGTATTCAGACAGTGATGAGGACGACGATGAGCAGGAGGCCACAGAAGAGGATTCACACCAAGGTGACACACCAGAGGGAGTCATTGCTACATTATCTGGAGTACCAAGATTCCATACTCTCAGGGTCAGGGGAGTAGTATAGGGTCACAGAGTAGGAGTATTGATTGATGGGGGAGCCACCCACAATTTCATTGACTCCGCTTGGGTAGCCAAGAGAGGTATTCAGACCGAGAAGTTCAAGGGATTCACTATAGCAGTAGCCGAGAACTCTAGCATGGAGTGCAACTACTGGATCCCAAAACTGAATGTTGCCTTAGGTAACTATCAGATGACAGACTCTTTCTATGTAGTGGATGTAGCAGATACTCATGTGGTATTGGGTGTTCAGTGGCTTTATTCTATAGGGAAATACACTACAGACTACAGGGCAATGGAAATGGAGTTCCAGGGGCCAGATGGCAAAAGGGTAGTTTTGAGGGGCATGAACACTTATCCCCCAAAACCGGTCTCATCACAGAGAATGGAGGCAGTGCTCCGACAGGATGATATAGAATGGGTTGCAGAATGTTTGGTCACCTTCAGGAAACCCCCAGAGACCAGCACACAACACCCAAGTGACATTCAAGCCTTGCTACAGAAACACGAAAAGGTTTTTCGGGACCTTCCATCAGCTAGACCACCAGACCGAGGTTTTGAACACATCATCGAGCTAGAGGAGGGAACACAAGCAGTCATCACCACTCCTTATCGGCATCCCAAAAGGTATAAGGATGAGATTGAGAAAACCATCAAAGAATTACTGGAGCTTGGATATATTCGGCCCAGTTCTAGCCCCTTTGCATCCTCAGTAGTACTGGTTAAGAAGAAGGATGGTACACCGCGAATGTGCATCGATTATCGAGCACTTAACAAAAAGACCATTAAGAACAGGTATCCAATTCCCAGAATTGACGAACTCATGGATGAGCTTCGGGGAGCTCAATACTTCTCCAAGATTGATCTTCGCTCGGGGTACCATCAGATCAGGGTAAGGGACCAGGACATCTCCAAAACAACTTTTCGCTGTCATTATGGTCACTATGAGTTTTTGGTCATGCCCTTCGGACTTACCAATGCTTCGGCCACTTTCCAGTCATGCATGAACCACACCTTTCGAGCACAGCTACGTAAATTCTGGCTGGTATTCTTTGATGACATCCTGATTTACAGCAAAACCTGGGAAGAACATCTGAAACACCTGGACGAAACATTGAGTATTTTAGAAGAGCATTCGCTATATGCAAAAATCTCCAAGTGTGAGTTTGGCATGAAGGAAATGTTGTACTTAGGACACGTAATCAATGCAGAAGGAGTACAGGTTGACATGGAGAAAATCCGAGCTATCAGAGATTGGCCTGCGCCAAAAACAGTTGCCTGCGCCAAAAACAGTTACAGAGTTGAGAGGGTTCCTAGGTCTGTGCACTTATTACCGTCGGTACGTCAAGGGATTCTCCCAATTTGTAGCTGCCCTCACAGATCTCACCAAGAAGGGAGCGTTCACTTGGATAGACTTAGCAGAGAAAACTTTCGAGGAGATGAAGGTTATTATGAGTTCTTGTCCAGTTCTAACATTACCAGACTTCTCACAACCTTTTGTGGTAGAATGTGATGCCTCAGGGGAAGGGTTAGGAGCAGTGTTGATGCAGAATCATCACCCTATTGCATTTGAGAGCCGTAAACTGAAGAACTACGAGCGCCATTACTCCATATATGACAAGGAGATGCTGGCCATCTTGCATGCTCTCACAAAATTCAGACAGTACCTGGTGGGTAGTAAGTTCAAAATCAAAACTGATCATAACAGCCTCAAGTATTTCCTGGAGCTGAAGGAACTGAATGAGCGACAGCAGAAATGGGTCAGCAAGGTACAAGCCTATGATTTCGAGATTGAGTATGTGAAAGGTAAGACTAATGTAGTAGCTGATGCATTATCCAGGCGTCCAGCCCCATTATCTCTCAGTAGTATATCCACGGATTGGAGGGCACTTCTCTTAGTGGAATACTCCAAAAATTCGCTTGCGAATTATTGGACGGGCAAATTCAGGATGACAGGTACAGGATTGTGGATGACATCATCTATTACAAAGACAGAATATACCTCGTTCCAGAATCCACATCGAGGAAAAATATCATTCAGGCAGCCCACGATTCTCCTTTATCAGGGCATCAAGGTTTCTTAAAGACCTACAGGCAGATCAGAGAGAGGTTCTCATGGAAGGGCCTCAAGGGGGAGATTATGCAGCATGTTCGGGAATGTAGCATCTGTCAACAGAACAAGATTGAGAACACCCATCCAGCAGGGTTACTCCAGCCACTACCGATTCCAGAACAGAAGTGGGAAAGCATCTCCATGGACTTTATTACAGGCTTGCCCAAGGTCCAAGGGCGAGATTGTTTATATGTAGTAGTTGACAGACTGACCAAGTTTGCACATTTTTTCTCGATATCATCAGACTACTCGGCAACTCAAGTAGCTGAGTTATTCTTCAGGGAGGTCTTTAGGTTACACGGGTTACCTAAGACCATTGTCAGTGATCGGGATAGCAGATTCACGGGTGCCTTCTAGCAGGAACTGTTCAGATTGGTGGGGACTGAACTGGCTACTAGTACGAGTTATCACCCCCAGAGTGACGGGCAAACAGAAATAGTCAACAAGTGGATCGAAGGATATCTAAGGAACTATGTAGCAGGGCAGCAGCGAACCTGGATCAAATGGCTACACCTAGGGGAGTATTGCTACAACACTACTTATCACATGTCTATTAGGATGACTCCTTTTAAGGCATTATATGGTTATGAGGCCTTGGACTATGCAGATGTGGCATTTGGAGACAGTAGGGCTCCTAAGGCTAAGGATTGGATACAGGACAGTCAGGACATCCTGAAAGTATTGAAAGAGAATTTACAAACAGCCCAGAATCAACAGAAGATGTATGCCGACAAACACAGGATTGAGCGGAGCTTTGAGGTAGGGGATTTAGTTTACTTAAGGCTCCAGCCTTACAGACAGTCTTCACTTAAAAAGAAAGGAGCAGAGAAGTTAAAACCCCGCTTCTATGGACCCTGCAAAATAATTCGGAAGGTGGGAGAGGTGGCATATGAACTAGAACTTCCCTAGGAAAGCAAAATTCACAATGTGTTCCATGTATCTAGTCTGAAGAAGATCCTTGGGCAACAGATTGCTCCATCCACTGAATTGCCCCCTTTAGATGATGAAGGACTGCTGATACTGATTCCCGAATGGATCATACAGACTAGAGAGAGGAAGCTCAGGAACAGAGTAATCAGGGAATACTTAGTTCAATGGAAAGAACTACCGCCAGAGGATGCCACCTGGAAAGGTGAACAGGTATTGCAGCATCCCAGTTTGAAGTTGCTTGAGGACAAGCAATCTCAAGTGGGGAGGACTGTAATGTCCTCTTCCAATTAGGCCTTGAGGCCCAATACCGCTAACCTATGTGATTCCTGTGGGTTCGAGCGGTTACTGACAGCTAGGGAATCAGCTGAGGACTGATGCCATCCATAAAAGATCTAGGGCATCATCATTTGGTTAAGAAGGGCCACCGGGGCCGAAGGCCACCTTCGTGCATGCCATCCAAGCATTATTTAATGATGCATGCACTCTTTAAGTCTCCATCCGCATGCATGCAAGTCAACGACAAATTAGAAGATAAAGTGACCTAATTAGGTCAAAGATTAGGTTTTGCGCAGTTGAACTTTATAAAGAGAGGATAAAGCGAGAGGAGACTTCACTTTTGGATGATGATTATTTTGGGAGCTCTTGGATAGCAGCACAGCGTGCAGCACAGCAGTTGGGGTTGGAGACGAAGTCTTCATCTAACAGGATTTCGGCAATGAAACATCTGCCCTAGTCTTATTCAGGGTAAGCCATACTGGTTCACCACTTGTTCTTCATTCATTCATTAGTTATCTAGCATATGGTATAGATCGTTGTAGAGACACGTGTGCAGCCGAAAAAGGGGGGTTTTCATCCGGAAAGCCCTAATCAGCTGTGGAGCCTTCAGATCTCAGTTTCCTTCCGAAACTCAGGCAGCATTCTCATCATCAGCATCATACTCCGGTACCTGGTGATTATCAGATCTATCCGTGCTCATCCGGAACAGTTATCAGCAGTTTCGGGATTCCAGGGGCGTGAGCAACTGTCTCTCAGAGGCAAGTCGCTATCCTGCCTACAGGACTCAGAAATCCTTGTATCAGGCATTCTCTTCGGCACGGAAAGGCTATCAGCCCCGCAAATCCGCAGCTCCATCGGACACCTCCTTCCCTGAGGGCATCATCCTTTTCTGACTGGGCGTCTTGCTGCTGGGGGTTCACCGTAAGCAGAGGAGATCAGGGCATCTCCGATCCAGCTCTCAGTGCTTGCATACTTTCTCCGGAGCAGTCCAACCGACTTATCAGTGGTAAGTGTTCATTCTATCTCACAAACCCTAACCCTAATTTTTTCCTATAAAATAGGGATTTTTGCATGGCAGTTTGCATGCCCAGTTGTATCAGCCTTTTTGCTTAGAAATAGAAAATATCGGGATTTGGGATATTACAAACTACAAGAGTTTCAAAGTCTTCTTCAAAGTATTCTTCAACATATCAAGGCACGTACGTGGGCTCTACCTCCATCTACATCCCCATAGCCATATAACCACAAATAAGACCATACATCATCATGATTCAAGACCCAAGGCACCGCATGAGAGGGTTTCAAGGACTCTTTCAAAGATATCATATAATATTTAAACAAGATACTTTCCATGGACTTCAAGGGCTTCAACATCATCATGTTCAAGGTCTCCATATCATTGAAAACATATCCAATGGTTCCACTAAATATATTCATCACCATAAGAGTACCAACACCCCAAAAGAGGGGTACAAAGACCTCACCACTAGTTTGCAACACCTTATGGGATTCATATGCATGATCACAAGGCTACTACATGCCAATGACCATATAGCGTCCAAGGGACATCAAACCACCATATATGTGGGTTCAAAACGTAAACTTTCAAGGACCCCAAGGACCCCATAAGAACTTAACAACCTCAAGACCATCCAATGCAAGCAATGGGATTCACCATCAACACATCAAGGACTTTACACACGAGTGTAATGTCCTCGTCCGATTAGGCAACAAAACACCCACTAACCTACTTAATCCCCATAGGTTCTGAGCGGGTACTGCGTAAGAGGGGATTGACTGAGGACATTTGGTACTTAGAACAACTCGGGACACATATTCAGTACTAAAGTCAGCAGTAGGCTAAAAGAAGCCTTTTCTCTTTAGGCTTAAAAAGTAAACATCAAATTAGAATTGCATGCATGCAAAAGTAAAAGCACAAACCCTAAAAGTGACATGCGAACCCTAAAAGCGCATAAGGATCTATTTAAGAAGGATGAGGGAGCCTAAAGAGATACTTTTGATTATTATTGATTTTGGAGCTCTTGAGTAGCAGCACAACGTGCAGCCACATTAGTTGGGGTTGAAGATGGCGTCTTCAGCTAATGGGGTTTCGATAGTGAGATATCTGCCCTAGTCTCATTCAGGATAAACCATCTAGGTTTGTCACCGCATCTATTGCATTCATCATTATTTAGTGTTCCAGTGTATGCCAGAAGATTATTTGCAGGTTCATCCGTACAGTTGGGGGCATTTAGCTGGGAAACCCAAGTCATTCACCGGGACTTCGGATCACCACATTTCTTTCGCATGTGACCTGCATCCTCACTGACAGGATCACTCTACTACCTTCAGTGATTATCAGCCATCGGATTGCTCACCTGGAGCAGCTAGAAGCAGAATATAGAGGTTTGGGGGCATGAGCATCAGTCAGGTAGATCAATTCGCTAGGGTATCTCGAGAGGTCCAAACTCCTGCATGTTTCGGCCATCCTCTTCGGCATGGGCACACCTATACTCCGACCAACTTTCTGCTGAAACTGACCATCCCTTCATAAAAAACGTCATCCTTAGCTGATTCAGACTGGTGGGGTATTACGGAGGAAAATCAAGTTATTTCTTCATCAGTTCAAATTATCTTGCATGCGTATTCTCTCTGGAGTAGTTTTGCATAGAATTAGAAAATATCAGTATTTGGGATATTACAGTGGTATCAGAGTTATCATCTTGGCCGGCTGTGGGTTGAAGAAATGAAAAGTAAATGAATACGGAAGAAGATACTTTTGTAACCTATAGGAAAAGGAGTAGGTTCATGGAGGACTTTGAGGATATCCAACTAGAGGATGCCAACTTAGACATGGATCCAACAGGTATACACTTTGACAGGGGAAAAGGAACAGGAGAAGATGAGGATAGGATGGAGTTTCGCAACTGAGTATGTGCATTGCAAGACTTAGCAAAAGGGCAAAAAGATCGACGAAACCGAAACCAGGTAATAACAATACACCTCCCTCACCGGTAGATAGAGGGTCTACAAGCAACAGTGGGAAGGTTGCATACACCAATATACAGAATACACCTCACATATATAGCAGACCTTCCAACATGCCTACTATGCCTCACTTCTTAGCAGATGCAGTAGGAGGCCCAGTCATGCAGGTAGAACCTAGCGAAGCCTTTGGGGCTTATTTGCAGGAATACAGGGACTTGGGGGATAAGTTTCATGCAGCCATGTCTTTTTCGGATTTTTGCAACATGAAGAGTAGGAACAGGCCCAGGAATTTCAACAAGGGATTCAATCATAACTATGAGTTACAGAAAACCTTGGGTAGGTTGACCATCCCAAACTTTGATGGGACTTGCGGAGGTTCAACGAGGATATGGGTACAGAAGTTGGATACCTATTTCCAACTCAATCCCATGATAGAGACGGATGCCATTAAATTGGCTACACTCCACCTGGGTGGAGAGGCTCATGAGTGGTGGTACCACGAATTAGTGACATTGGGTCACAACACCAGTCATTTCTATAGCGAGTTCACTCAAAAACTCATGGAATGGTTTGAAAGGAAGGATCCAGAGATACATTTCAGAGAGTTGGCTCAACTCAAATAGACAGGTAGCGCTGAGGCCTTCATCTCAGAATTCCAGAGGATAGTAGTCATGGTGACGGATGTATCAGAGAGAAGGTTGACGATGTTGTTTACTGAGGCCCTAACAGAGCCACTACGGGGATGGGTGAAAGCCTATGAACCCCCCACACTACAGGATGCCATTAGCCAAGCCAGAGATCTCCAAGACTCAGTATCGAAGAATAGGTTCCCTCTCAAAACCAACTTTCCAGTTGGGGACAAGGACAAGAAACCTTTTCAGCAGGATTTTCCAAAGTAAACATGGTTAGACGAGGACATTAGGAAAGACTTGAGGCGTTAGAAATTATGTTTTACTTGTTAAGAACCATGGGTTCCAGGACATAGGTGCGCAGGAAAGGCCAAGGCTCGCTACATCGAGGTATATTCGGACAGAGACGAGGAGGACTATGAGCAGGAGACGAGAGAAGAATTACGGGCAGCAGAGGAAGAGTCACTGCAGGGTGATACACCAGAGGGAGTTATTGCTACGTTATCTGGAGTACCTAGATTCCATACTCGCAGGGTCAGAGTAGTAGTATAGGGTCACAGAGTGGGAGTATTGGTTGATGGAGGAGCAACCCACTATTTCATTGATGCAGCTTGGGTAGCCAAGAGAGTTATTCCGACAAAGAAGTTTGAGGGATTTACTGTAGTAGTAGCCAAAAACTCTAGCATGGAGTGCAACTATTGGATTCCAAAACTGAATGTCACATTAGCTAACTACCAGATGATAGATTAATTTTATGTAGTGAATGTGGTAGATACACATGTAGTATTAGACGTTCAATGGCTTTATTCCATAGGGAAATATACTACAGACTACTGAGCAATGGAAATGGAATTCCAGGGGCCAGATGGAAAACATGTAGTTTTGAGGGGCATGAACACTTATCCCCCAAAACCGGTCTCTTCACAGAGAATGGAGGCAGTACTCAGATAGGATGACATAGAATGGGCTACAGAATGTTTGGTCACCTTTAGGAAATCTCCAGAGAACAACACACAACACCCGGATGACATTCAGGCTGTATTACACAAACACGAAAGGGTATTTCGGGACCTTCCAGTAGGTAGACTGCCAGACAGGGGCTTTGAGCACGTCATTGAGCTAGAGGAGGGGACACAGGCAGTCATCACCACCCCTTATCGGCATCCCAAAAGATATAAGGATGAGATCGAGAAGACGATCAAGGAATAACTGGAGCTTTGATACATTCGGCCCAGCTCTAGCCCCTTTGCATCATCAGTGGTCTTAGTTAAGAAAAAGGATGGCACACTGCGAATGTGCATCTATTGCAGAGCACTCAACAAGAAAACCATCAAAAACAGGTATCCCATCCCTAGGATTGATGAACTCATGGACGAGCTGCGGGGCGCCAAATACTTTTCAAAGACTGATCTTCGCTTAGGCTACCATCAGATCCGAGTAAGGGATCAAGACATTTCTAAAACAACTTTCCGTTGTCACTATGGTCACTATGAATTCCTGGACATGCATTTTTGGACTTACCAATGCTCCAGCCACTTTTCAGTCATGCATGAACCATACTTTCAGAGCTCAGTTATGTAAGTTTTTGCTAGTATTTTTTGATGACATCTTGATTTACAGCAAAACATGGGAGGAACATCTGAAACATTTGGACGAAGTATTGAGCATTCTAGAAGAACACTGGCTTTACGCGAAGATGTCCAAATGTGAACTTGGCATGAAGGAAATGTTGTATCTAGGGCACATAATCAGTGCAGAAGGGGTACAAGTTGATATGGAGAAAATTCGAGCTATTAGGGATTGGCCCACGCTAAAAACAGTCACAGAATTGAGAGGTTTCTTAGGCCTTTGCACATATTACCGGAGATATGTTAAGGGGTTTTCCCAATTTGCCGCGCCCCTCACAGATCTCACAAAGAAGGGAGCCTTCACATGGACAGAATTAGCACAGAAAAATTTTGAGGAGATGAAAGTCATCATGAGTTCTTGCCTGGTCTTAGCATTACCAGACTTCTCATAGCCATTTGTAGTAGAATGTAATTCCTCAGGAGAAGGGCTAGGAGCAGTATTGTTGCAGAACCATCACCCTATTGCATTTGAGAGCAGGAAACTGAAGAACAATGAGCGCCACTACTCCATATACGACAAAGAGATGCTAGCCATCTTACATGCTCTCACAAAATTCAGACATTACGTGGTGGGCAACAAGTTCAAAATCGAGACAGATCATAACAGCCTCCCCGACAACGGCGCCAAAATGTTATCGCCAACCTTGTAGTTGCCTATGTGAGGTGGATCCAGGATGGATGGTAGAGGGACATGCAACTAAGGAGGTGGAACCAAGACTGCCTAGATTCCCAAATGAATGGTTGTCACGTCAATCAAGGCAGTCTTCGCTTTATGTTATCTAAGTCCAAGACAACAAAGGGGGAGACACGGATCTACTCCTGACAGGAGAGATTAGACCTAGACACCATATCAGATCAAGTAGGCTTGAGGTACGTAAGGTATAAGGTAATTGAAGACCCTAGATCTATGGGAGATGTTACTAGGTGTTCCAAGGCCTTGGATTAGGGTTTTGGAAGTGTTAAGCTCGATCCAAAGTGGAACCAAGGTAACTTATGGGGTTGATACAAGATGGGTTGAGGTGCTAGCAACTAATGAAGATTACCGCTGCCTTGGGAAACGTAACCAATGGAGGGTGAGTAAGGTCAGAGCTGGGACTATCTAGTACCCGAGGGATAGACTCAATGAAAGATGTGACAATGTCAAAGTACCTGAGTCATCAAAGAAAAGTCAACTTTCAGGGAAAAGAGGTCAAAAGAGGGCTAGCGCTAGGCTAGGAGATCAGTGCTTGTTGGGCCTTGGGCAATGGAGTTAGTATCTGCAAAGCGTTAGAGTTAAACCACTTGGGATATGCCCTGATCTATGGACCCAGAAAAGTGTTTGGCCCAGAAAATTCAGTTTGCAGGGGAAACCAGCAGAAGGAGGGCTAGCACTAGTGTTTGGAGGGACAGATCCTCAGATCTAGGACAATCTGGGAGGCATCAGCTCAGTGTTGGAAAAGAAATGGGATGTGGATGACCTGATCTACAAACCCAAGTTGGAAAAATGCAGAAAAAATCTGATCCAGAAAAGTCAGAAAATGCCTAGGAGTGCTAGGGTGCTGAACGTCAGTTTCTTAGATCTAGGGCCACCTGGCAGCAACTAGCTAAGCGTTGGAGGTGTTTTGGAATGAGGAGGACCCGATCTACGAAGCCAAGTGATTATTTAAAGGAAAAAAGTCAGATCGGGAAAAGTCAAAATTTCAGTGGGGGCGCTGGGGTTTAAACAGTCGGTTTTTTAGATCTAGGGCAAACCAACCACTTTTTGCACAACGTTGAAAATGAATTGGTGAGAGGGATGCCCGATCTACAAAACCCAGCAGTGGTTTGTCCAAAGATCGAACGGTTCCCCGATTAAGTATTTTTGGATTTTTTAAATATTTTGGAATTTTTAGTAAATAGAAGAAAAGCAGGTACAATGGATTGAGATCATGGAAGAAAAGAACCAACCTATAGATCTTATTTGGAAGACCTTGTAGATGTATTGATAATGATGATCCCTGCCATCTTGATCAAATTGAGAAGCTTGAAGCGAGTTCTATGTCTAGTGTTTGCCTGAGGAAGTCAATGCGCCCTTTCTCCTGCACAACAAACGTCAACCATATACGATTTGCCGTGACGTGAGAAAGAAGCTATATGCTGCAGAAAAATAACAAAAAGAAATCA
The DNA here is from genome assembly GCA_001517045.1 of Pseudotsuga menziesii. Taxonomy (NCBI): domain Eukaryota; kingdom Viridiplantae; phylum Streptophyta; class Pinopsida; order Pinales; family Pinaceae; genus Pseudotsuga; species Pseudotsuga menziesii. The sequence continues at coordinate 149,463 of LPNX010081750.1, read as the reverse complement.
TAGGTCACCACAACACTAATGAAAACTCCCTGATAAAAAACGAAGACAATCTAAGCGATTTGAGGTCTCCCTGCGAAAACGCCGAAGATGAAGTCGTCCTCCTGTAGACAAGACAATGATCCCCAAAAAATATAGATCTCATAACAATTTCCCGAATGCTAGGAAGCAAAAGACTTTCCAATCACCATCTAAGAACATCAGATGCAAAGGAGATCCCATAAAATATCCACAAGAAAAGTTTTCTATTATCCAGATCCAAGAGCCAAAGACTCTTTACAAATGAGAAGCTCTCTCCTTTAAACAGGAACAAGAGAACCAAAATCCTAACCATTTTCAAAACAAGTGGCTAAGATTAAAAGATATAAATGTTCTAATCAATGGTTGAGATGAGCTCAACATACAATACATGGATCAATATAACCATAAAGTACCAAAGTGGACTAAATCACCCGAAAAGAGGGTACCCCACTCAACAAGAAATAAATGAAGCACATGGTGGGTCCATGGAGTGTTAATTAACTCCCTCAAGGTGCCCCATGGCACAATAAAACAATGTAATATTTTAATTTTTTGACTTTGTGCCTCCTTGAGGTAATCGTAAGCCTCCCAAAAGCTCCAGAAAATAATATAAAAATGCTCAAAAAATAGGTGTGGGCCCAATCAGGTGCTGCAACTGCTGGAGGAGCGAAGGACATCACACTCATCATCATGACTCATCCCATGTCATTTCCTTGCCTCAGTAGCCCAAATTGATTTCTTCAATAGCCATTTAATCATTTATTAATCTGCCTCGGGAAATGTGAACCGGCCAAAACGGCCTCCTAGGGTGCCTGCGATGTCCAACTGAGCCCACCAGGCTCTCTGGGATGGGGGTACTATGGTACAATCAAGTGGCTACACCCCCTATGCCTCATACAACGCCCTAGAAGATCCAATAAAAACATCTCCCTGTTCAGACATATCATCCAGTGAAGCAAAACTTCATCAGAAGGGTAAAATGAGCTTGATCATCTTTGCAAGTGCCCGAAACTGAAAATAAGCTATCTCACTAGACTCAAAGAGTCCAAATCCATCTAGGGTGCATACTCATACCCTTTTCAGGTCTCTGCCTGATCATCAACAATATCCAATAGACAATATAATCCCTTGTAAATGACCAGATACCAATAATATAACTCAGACTATCATCAATCTGCGGCAAGTGTTACAAAAACATGCTCTACAAATCATTTAAGTAACAATAATAACAAGTAGCAGTCACCTCACTGGCGATACATTAACCAAATACATATATAGGGTTTTATTTATTATTACTCAGACTCGACTTTTAGGACTATACTCACTTCATAGTTGTAGTCAATTTGCTAGTGAAGGGTGAAGGATGAAATTGACAAGGCTAGGGCAAATGATGACTACCAACTTAACATGATGTAATGTCCTCGTCCGAGTAGGCAACAAAACACCCGCTAACCTACTTAATCCCCATAGGTTCGAGCAGGTATTGCATAAAAGGGGATTGATTGAGGACATTTGGTACTTAGAACAACTCGGGACACATTCAGTACTAAAGTCAACAGTAGGCTAAAAGAAGCGTTTTCTCTTTAGGCTTAAAAAGTCAACATCAAATTAGAATCGCATGCAAGCAAAAGTAAAAGCACAAACCCTAAAAGTGATATGCGAACCCTAAAAGCGCATAAGGATCTATTTAAGAATGATAGGGGAGCCTAAAGAGATACTTTGGATTATTATTGATTTTGGAGCTCTTGAGTAGCAACACAACGTGCAGCCACAACACTTGGGGTTGAAGACGACGTCTTTAGTTAACGAGATTTCGGCATTGAGATATCTGCCCTAGTCTCATTTAGGATAAGCCATCCAGGTTTGTCACTGCATCTATTGCATTCATCATTATTCAGTGTTCCAGAAGATTATTTGTAGGTTCATCCGTACAGCTGGGGGCATTTAGCTAGAAAACCCAAGTCATTCACTGGTACTCCGGATCACCATATTTCTTCTGCATGTGGCCTGCATCTTCACTGACAGGATCACTCTACTGCCTTGAGTGATTATCATCCACTGGATTGCTCATCTGGAGCAGCTAGCAACAGAATACAGAGGTGTGGGGGCGTGAGCATCAGTCAGGTAGATCAATTCGCTAGGGTATCTGGAGGGGTCCAAACTCCTGCATGCTCCGTCCATCCTCTCAGGCACGGGCACACCTACACTTTGACCAACTTTCAGCTAAAACTGACCATCCCTTCATAAAAAACGTCGTCCTTAGCTGATTCAGACTGCTGGGGGTATTACGGAGGAAAAAGAGGTTGTTTCTCCACCAGTTCAGTTTATCTTGCATGTGTATTCTCTCTGGAGCTTTATCAGCCGGCTTATCAGTGGTAAGTGTTCATTCTATCCTACAAACCTTAACCCTAAATTCAACTATAATATAGGGTAATTTTGCATGGCAGTTTTGCATGCCCGGCTATTTCGAAATTTTGCATAGAATTATAAAATATCAGTATTTGGGATATTACAGTGGTATCAGAGCTATCTTCCTGGCCAGCTGTGGGCTTAAGAAATGAAAAGTAAATGAATACGGAAGAAGATACTTTTGTAACCTATAGGAAAAGAAGGAGTAGGTACACGGAGGACTTTGAGGATATCCAACTAGAAGATACCAACTCAGACATGGACCCAACAGGTATACACTCTGACAGGGGAAAAGGAGCGGGAGAATATGAGGATAGGATGGAGTTTTGCAACTTATTATCTGCATTGCAAGGCTTAGCAAAAGGGAAAAAGATGTAATCAATGCAATCAACAGATTATCGGCGAAACCAGAACCAGGTAACAACAGTACACCTCCCTCACTGGTAGATAGAGGGTTTACAAGCAGCAGTGGGGAGGTTGCATACACCAATATACAGAATACACCTCACATATATAGCAGACCTTTCAACAGGCCTACTATGCATCACTTCTTAGCAGATGCAGTGGGAGGCCCAGTCATGCAGGTAGCACCTAGCGAACCCTTTGGGGCTTATTTGCAGGAATACAGGGACTTAGGGGATGAGTTTCATGTAGCCATGTCTTTTTCGGATTTTTGCAACATGAAGAGTAGGAATAGGCCCAGGAATTTCAATAAGGGATTCAATCATAACTATGAGTTACATAAAACCTTGGGTAGGTTGACCATCCCAAACTTTGATGGGACTCGCAGAGGCTCAATGAGGATATGGGTACAGAAGTTGGATACCTACTTCCAACTCAATCCCATGACAGAGACAGATGCCATTAAATTGGCTACACTCCACCTGGACGAAGAGGCTCATGAGTGGTGGTACCACGGATTAGTGACATTGGGTCACAACACCATTCTTTCCTAGAGTGAGTTCACTCAGAAACTCATGGAACGGTTCGACATGAAGGATCCAAAGACACATTTCAGAGAGTTGGCTCAAGTCAAACAGACAGGTAGCGCCGAGGCCTTCATCTCGGAATTCTAGAGGGTAGCAGTCATGCCGACGGATGTATCCGAGAGCAGGTTGACGATGTTGTTTACTGAGGCCCTAACAGAGCCACTATGGGGATGGGTGAAAGCCTATAAACCCCCCACTCTTTAGGATGCCATTAGCCGAGCCAGAGATCTCCAAGACTCAGTCCCGAAGAATAGGTTCCCTCTCAAAACCAACTTTCCAGTTAGGGACAAGGATAAGAAACCTTTCCAGCAGGATTTTCCAAAGAAAACATGGTTAGACGAGGACATTAGAAAAGACTTGAGGCATAAGAAATTATGTTTTACTTGTCATGAACCATGGGTTCCAGGAAACAGGTGCGCAGGAAAGGCCAAGGCTCACTACATCGAGGTATATTCGAACAGTGACGGGGAGGACTATGAACAGGAGACGACAGAAGAATTACAGGCAGCAGAGGAAGAGTCACTCTAGGGTGATACACTAGAGGGAGTTATTGCTACGTTATCTGGAGTACCTAGATTCCATACTCTCGGGGTCAGAGGAGTAGTACAGGTCACAGAGTGGGAGTATTGGTTGATGGAGGAGCAACCCACAATTTCATTGATGCAGCTTGGGTAGCCAAGAGAGGTATTCCGAGAGAGAAGTTTGAGGGATTTACTGTAGCAATAGCTGGAAACTCTAGCATGGAGTGCAACTATTGGATTCCAAAACTGAATGTCACATTAGGCAACTACCAGAAGACAGATTCATTTTATGTAGTGAATGTGGTAGTTACATATGTAGTATTAGGCGTTCAATGGCTTTATTCCATAGGGAAATATACTACAGACTAGGGAAATATACTACAGACTACCGAGCAATGGAAATGGAATTCTAGGGGCCAGATGGAAAACATGTAGTTTTGAGGGGCATGAACACTTATCCCCCAAAACCGGTCTCTTCACAGAGAATGGAGGCAGTACTCATACAGGAGGACATAGAATGGGCTGCAGAATGTTTGGTCACCTTTAGGAAACCTCTAGAGAACAACACACAACACCCAGATGACATTCAGGCGGTATTACAGAAACACAAAAGGGTATTTCGGGACCTTCTAGCAGGTAGACTGCCAGTTTGGGGCTTTGATCACATCATTGAGCTAGAGGAGGGGACACAGGCAGTCATCACCACCCCTTATCGGCATCCGAAAAGATATATGGACGAGATTGAGAAGACGATAAAGGAATTACTGGAGCTTGGATACATTCGGCCCAACTCTAGCCCCTTTGCATCATCAGCGGTCTTAGTCAAGAAAAAGGATGGCACACTGCGAATGTGCATCGATTGCAGAGCACTCAACAAGAAAACCATAAAAAACAGGTATCCGATCCCTAGGATTGATGAACTCATGGACGAGCTGCGTGGTGCCAAATACTTTTCAAAGATTGATCTTCGCTCTAGGTACCATCAGATCCGAGTAAGGGATCAAGACATTTCTAAAACAGCTTTTCGTTGTCACTATGGTCACTATGAATCCTTGGTCATGCCTTTTGTACTTGCCAATGCTCCAGCCACTTTTCAGTCATGCATGAACCATACTTTCAGAGCTCAGTTACGTAAGTTTTTGTTAGTATTCTTTGATGACATCTTGATTTACAGCAAAACATGGGAGGAACATCTGAAACATCTGGACGAAGTATTGAGCATTCTAGAAGAACACTCGCTTTACGCGAAGATGTCCAAATGTGAATTTGGCATGAAGGAAATGTTGTATCTAGGGCACATAATCAGTGCAGAAGGGGTACAAGTTGATATGGAGAAAATCCGAGCTATCAGGGATTGGCCCACACCAAAAACAATCATAGAATTGAGAGGTTTCTTAGGCCTTTGCACATATTACCGGATATATGTTAAGGGGTTCTCCCAATTCGCTGCACCCCTCACAGATCTCACAAAGAAGGGAGTCTTCACCTGGACAGAATTAGCATAGAAAACTTTTGAGGAGATGAAAGTCATCATGAGTTCTAGCCCGGTCTTAGCATTACCACACTTTTGACAGCCATTTGTAGTAGAATGTGATGCCTCAGGAGAAGGGCTAGGAGCAGTATTGATGTAGAACCATCACCCTATTGCATTTGAGAGCAGGAAACTAAAGAACTATGAGCGCCACTACTCCATATACGACAAGGAGATGCTAGCCATCTTACATGCTCTCACAAAATTCAGATAAAACCTGGTGGGCAACAAGTTCAAAATCGAGACAGATCATAACAACCTCAAGTACTTCTTGGAGGAGAAGGAGCTGAATGAGCGCCAATAGAAATGGATCAGTAAAGTACAAGCCTACGATTTCGAGATAGAGTATGTGAAGGGTATGAACAATATAGTAGCCGATGCATTATCCAGACGACCTGCTTCATTATCTCTCATGAGCATATCTACAGATTGGAGGGCTCTTCTCTGAGTAGAATACTCCAAAGATAAATTCGCTTGTGAATTATTGGATGGGCAGGTTCAGGATGACAGATACAGAATTATCGATGACATCATCTATTACAAGAATAGGATATAGCTCGTTCCAGAATCAGCTTTAAGAAGAAAATCATACAGGCGGCACATGACTCTCCTCTATCAGGACATCAGGGTTTCTTGAAGACCTACAGGCAGATCTAAGAGAGGTTCTCATGGAAGGGCCTCAAGGGGGAGGTTATGCAGCACGTGCGGGAATGTAGCATTTGTCAGGAGAACAAGATTGAGCACATCCATCAAGCAGGGTTGCTTTTGGCACTAGCAATTCCGAAGCAAAAGTGGGAAAGTATCTCCGTGGACTTCATTACAGGATTGCCCAAGGTCCAAGGGCAAGACTGCTTATATGTCGTGGTTGATCGACTGACCAAATTCGCCCATTTTTTTTCTAGATCATCCGATTACTCCTCAACCCAAGTAGCCGAGTTATTTTTCAGAGAGGTCTTCAGGTTACACGGGTTACCCAAGACCATTGTCAATGATCGAGACAGTAGATTCACCGGTGCCTTCTGGCAGGAGCTATTCAGGTTAGTAGGAACCGAGCTTGCTACCAGCACGAGCTATCATCCCCAGAGTGATGGACAGACCAAGGTTGTCAACAAGTGGATTGAAGGGGATCTGAGGAACGATGCAGCAGGGCAACAATGTACCTAGATTAAATGGCTACACTTAGGGGAATACTGCTACAATACTACCTACCTCATGTCTATTAGGATGACACCTTTTAGGGCATTATATGGCTATGATGCCTTGGACTTTGCAGATGTAGCATTTGGAGACAACAGGGTTCTTAAGGCCAAGGATTGGATATAGGACACTCAGGACATCCTTAAAATCCTGAAAGAGAACTTACAGACAACCCAGAATCAACAGAAGCTGTATGTAGACAGGCACAAGATTGAGCAGAGCTTTGAAGTAGGAGATCTGGTATACTTACGGCTCCAACCCTACAGATAGTCTTCACTTCAGAAGAAAGGAGCAGAAAATTTGAAACCTCGCTTCTACAGACCATACAGAGTTATCAGAAAGGTGGGAGAGGTGGCGTATGAACTAGAACTGCCATCGAAGAGCAAAATTCACAATGTATTCCATGTGTCTAGCCTGAAAAAACCATTGGACAACACATTGCTCCATAAATAGAGTTACCTCCCTTGGATGATGGGGGACTATTGGTAATAATTCCAGAAAGGATCGTACAGACGCGAGAGAGAAAACTCCGGAACAAAGTGATTAGAGAATACTTGGTCCAATGGAAAGAATTACCTCCGGAAGATGCCACATAGGAAGGAGAATAGGTATTGCAGAATACTGCTGATTAGGCAACAAAACACCCGCTAACCTACTTAATCCCCATAGGTTCGAGCGGGTACTGCATAAGAGGGGATTGACTGAGGACATTTGGTACTTAGAACAACTCAGGACACATATTCAGTACTTAAATCAGCAGTAGGCTAAAAGAATCCTTTTCTCTCTAGGCTTAAAAAGTCAACATCAAATTAGAATCGCATACATGCAAAAGTAAAAGCACAAACCCTAAAAGTGACATACGAACCCTAAAAGCGCATAAGGATCTATTTAAGAAGGATGAGGGAGTCTAAAGAGATACTTTGGATTATTATTGATTTTGGAGCTCTTGAGTAGCAGCACAGCGTGCGGCCACAACAGTTGGGGTTGAAGACGATGTCTTCAACTAACAGGGTTTCGGCGGTGAGATATCTGCCCTAGTCTCATTCATGATAAATCATCCATGTTTGTCACCGCATCTATTGCATTCATCATTATTCAGTGTTCCAGTGTATGCCAAAAGATTATTTGCAGGTTCATCCGTACAGCTGGGGGCATTTAGCTGGAAAACCCATGTCATTCGTCGGGACTCCAGATCACCATATTTCTTTTGCATGTGGCCTGCATCCTCACTGACAGGATCACTCTACTGCCTTGAGTGATTTTCAGCCACCGAATTGCTCATCTGGAGCAGCTAGCAGCAGAATACAGAGGTGTGGGGGCATAAGCATCAGTCTGGTAGATCAGTTTGCTAGGGTATCTGGAGGGGTCCAAACTCCTGCATGCTCCGACCATCCTCTCAAGCACAGGCACACCTACACTTCGACCAACTTTCAGCTGAAACTGATCATCCCTTCATAAAAAACGTCCTCCTTAGCTGATTTAGACTGCTGGGGGTATTACAGAGGAAAAAGAGGTTATTTCTCCATCAGTTCAGTTTATCTTGCATGTGTATTCTCTCTGGAGCTTTATCAGCCGGCTTATCAGTGGTAAGTGTTCATTCTATCCTGCAAACCCTAACCCTAAATTTAGCTATAATATAGGGTAATTTTGCATGGCAGTTTTGCATGCTCGACTATTTCAAAACTTTGCATAGAATTAGAAAATATAAGTATATGGGATATTACACATGATGATACTTTGGATATGGAAAGGGAATACTCACTATAACCACATGCCGGACAAACAACAACACAATGAATGGCAATGCCTCACAAATGGTTGAGTTGTTCAGAGAGTGCTTATTCAACTTAGGCATCATGTCCACACAAGCTTGATCCAGGTTCATTAGGACCATCAATTTTATTTCCATGGCCTTTTTGGCCTATATGACCTTTTGGGGACTTCACTAGTGCTTAAAAGCACAACTAACTGCAGCTTTCATCCAGTACATATTCAAATTTATAAGGTTAGCATTATTTGGATATAGCATATATTTAACCATTGCTTTTGGGGCCTTTTCTTATACCCTTCATGGGGTATTTTAGCATTTCATTGCTCTTGCCCTTTGCTCACATATGTTAAAAAACACATTTTTAGAATTTACATTTTCCATGGGCGCATATATAAATATTTCCAGTAGAAGTAATACATGAGCTTTCAGTTTTAGCCAATAACATCTCAAGTGACTAAGGGGAGTTCTGCACAGTGCCAAACATCGGGACAACCGACCAGAATGATTTAGGCATACAATCCAACTTACCAAAGGCAAGTTCTGTCACCAACTTAGAGCCGAGACACAGTATAAACAGGGAGGTTTGTCCAACAAAGAAAGGTTCTAGCAGGGAAAAGGTCCTCCATGCCACAAGTCAAGTAGTAAGTCGGATTAAAACAAAACTGGAAGGTAATGGATGGGTGGAGACAATGAATCAATGAAGCCAACACTAGCAAGCCAAAGTATGGTGGGAATGACTACCTGTATTCTCCCTAGGGAGGGTAAAACCAATGAGTATAGATCAGGAACTTCCAAGTCTAAGTAGGGACATTAATACATAATACAAATACATCCAAGTCCATATATTTATGACCGCTAGATCATGATACAAAATGCTAGTATATGTCACAAAGATGAGTATAAGAGCAATGATAACCATAACACAATATAATACATGCCGAGTCATAACCATGCAAATAATCAATCTGAACCATCATCTGTCCAATGAGAAAACACTAACTCCAATCTAGGCATCACTAACTGCTCTGCAAATGACTAAATGGCTACATCAGTCCTCGAATCCGAGTGTACTGTGACTGAGTCCTGACATGGGAGAGTATAATAGTCCACTAACAAAATTATGATCCATCGCAACTGCTCATCTCAACATTTCATATGTAAGAGATCTGGTTGAAAAATGTACTGTATCTGAAAAGTAGAATATGGTAGCCTGGCTACTATATATGTGATAATAGCATGCAAATAATTGTTGCCATAGAAATTGTTCAAAAAATTGTTGATAGTGGTGCGAGATCTCTTAAAAACCAGCTCAGTAAAAATGGAAAATGAGAAATAGAAGGTGCTTCTAAATGGTAGATTTCACCTAGATAAAATATTAAGAACTTCTAAATTATTGCATAGAAAACACATCAAAATACCATCAAACCCGGAGAGCCAAATACGAGAATAACGAAGCTTTATTATGCATAAATCAAAAGGTTGATTGCACCAAAGAGACGGGCACAAATTTGGTACTACGATATTTCTTGCACAAAGATATAGAATCTAGAAGAGAAGATCAAACATGTGTGAGAGAGAGCTCCAGTTGAAGAAAATTTGACCATTAGAAGATGCACCTTCTCTCCTTTTATAGGTTTCAAATAGCTTTTAGGTCAAGAGGGGGGGGGTGCATGAGTCATGCAAAGATAGGTGCATGAGTCATGCAAAGACGAGTGCATGGGGAATGTCTCTAAGTTAGAACTTTAATGAAGTGATTGACAACCATGCACATTGATGTGGACTACTCCTGACTCTAGTCTTCTGGGGGGGTGCATTAGGTAACTGATCTTGACCTTGGTTTAATTCATACTGATGCCCACTTTTGTTAAAGTTTAGGGTTAGGTTAGAATTTTAACATCAAAATATACTTTAATGCATAAACAAAACAAATTTAGATTCAAAATAGTACTGCACCAATAAATTTACACTGCAATAAATTAAACATAATTTTCATCTCTTTCAACTTTAACACTCCACTGCTCACTGCGTTAAAGTTGTCCTTGAGATGATTTGCCAAATTCCATGTACAGTAACAATATTATAACTGATAAAATAATGTACAACAGTAAAGAACCGCAAAAGTACTAATCTAGAATTATTTGAATCAACCTTATACTCATATACCTTTAGGTTTTGATCTTCTCACTGAAGGGACAAGCCACCTAGGTGAACAATTGACATACCTTGAGAGAGAGCTTAAGAGGATTAAAACAATAAGGATACAGACCTCAGATTCTTAGTCAACAGGTAGGGAAAGTTCAATCAAATTACTTAGGCTTTAGCAACACACCAACAGAGAGACATAGTCATGCTTAGTATAGTCACACTAGCAGAGAAGACACAGTCATGCTAGCACATTGTGAAACTTAGCAGAGACTCTCAGTCACTTTGAGCAAAAGGGACACAGTCACGTTGCACAAGGAGAGACACACGGTCACGCTGGTGGAAGAGACACAGTCACGTTGGTGAAAGAGACACAGTCACGCTGGTGCATGAGAACACAGTCACACTGGTGAAAGAGAACATAGTCATGCTGGTGTAGGAGAGCACAGTCACGCTAGCGAAAGAGACACAGTCACGTTGGTTAAAGAGAACATTGTCACGCTAAAGCAAGACGCAGTCACGCTGGGCAATATAGTCACGTGGAGCATGAGAACATAGTCACGCTGAAGCATGTACACAATCACGTGGAGCATGAGAACACATTCATGTTGAAGCATGGACACAGTCAGTCTACGGAACATGAGAACACAGTGACGTTGAAGGAGGAAGAGGCACATGATCACACTGAGCGCAGAATAGTCACTCTAGCAAAGGAGAGACACGATCGCGATGGAAGAAGGGGTTGCGATTAGCAACAACCAAACCCAGATAAATGAGAAACGTCTTATTGGATAATCACATTGAAGGTTAACACTTTTAATAAGGGTCTTAGGTGTTAACTAATAATACATAAAATAGGTTAACTTAGAAAAGGTACCAAAGGTCCTAAAGGTCTTGTAAAATAAAACTATAAAAAATAAAGTGGTCCAATGGTCTTATATAATAAAACTATAAAATAAAATTTGACTTAGAATTGTATACCAATGGTCCAAATAAAAACCATAAATTAAAAGTCATCATACCAAAGGTACACACATTAAGAGTGCTAGGACCAAGTAAGATAAAGGACCATAAGTCAACCAAGGGGGGTCACAATAAGAAGGTAACACAACCCTCATACCCACAAGATCAAGGTGTACCATAAAGGTGGACAAATAACTCCTTTTACCTATAGGACCAACAAGGCCAAGCACTTTAATCTTTTCTCTCTCTCTCTCAAGGTACATTGTTTCATATATTTTTATCTTCATTGTATAAGGGAAAGATCCAAACTGAATGATGTGATCCTTTGGTCCTCAATTCTGCTCCTAAGCTTTAGGTGCTAGTGACATCATCAAGGGGTGTCCAGTCCCTTGAGAAACAACCTAGCAATAACCGATTAGGAGAGAGGACATCACACATCATCATCTTGTTCTACTTGACCAAGATTCACCTGGTTAACTGACCATGAGTGCTCCTACAGGAACTGCTTGGTCCTAGACTAAGAATCTACCTGGTCCCAGACTAGGAAGTCTCAGTCTCAACCTGCAGAATCTGCTTGAACATTGTGTCCAAGAAACTGTTTGGTCCTAGACCAGAATACCCTATAGACATATAGGGGGCCTAACCATATGTTAGGGACTTTCCCATGGCATCAACCTGCTTGGTCCCAGACCAAGAACCCCAGGAGACTACTGGGGGCCCTAGGGTACCTTCTAGGGTCTTACTCTGCCCTAGTTAACTGACTAGGGTACCATCCTCCTTGAGAATGGGTCTCACAGCTGCACTAACTTTAACAACTTTCTCATGCATGCGCCCTAAGTTACTCAAGTGACTCATTAACTGAAGCAAGTTCCTTCATGCACTCTTGAAACCTCCAGTGATCCATGCAAACAACTTGTCTAATTGAAACATATCCCTACATGCGCTCCTGAAACTCTAGTTATCCATGCTTGCACTATAGTTAAGTACCACCTTTTTTCAAGTTTGCTTGGATGTGCCATGCAAAATGATGTATATTCTTGCACGCGCTGTGCAAATCAAAACCCAACCCTAAAAATCAAAATGATGTATATCTTGCATGTTGCTTGGAAAAGTCTCATTGGAACCCTAAGCTCCCAAGGATGCGAAAAATGTGATCATCTCTGTCATGCGATCCCCGAACCTTGCTTCCTAGAATGTAGGAAAGCTTTCTAAAAAATAGGAATCTTTTCAAAACTGAAATCTTGTGAAATTTATGTATCTATGCCAAGAAAACATCACTATACAAATCATATATTTGAACTCAATGGGAACCAACCTTGTCTCCATTAAACTGTCTCTGGAGATGTTGTCTAAATACCAACCTAATGAAATGTGCTAGCCTTTAACCCGTCCAGATTGCTATGGAACAAATCTGTGTTTACACCTCCAATACCCATTCAGAGTATAGATCAACCTTATGATTGTTATCCAATAAAACTGAATACATATCCTTTGGTTTCAATTGTTTTTTGTGTAGGCAAAGGTTGTAGTAAATGAAGACCAACTCCTTTAACTGTTGATGCTCCAACCTGTTGTACTTCTTGGTGTGATGGGCTAGTGCTAGGTGTGCCAAAAGGAGGACGCCATACCCCAACTAACCCCAACAGATGTGTGCCCTCAACACCCTCCTTCATTATCCTTGTAGGCTTCTTCAATAAGAAAGTACAGTTTGCTGGTAACACATCCATAGGAGGGGTTTTATATCACAAAATAGGTCCATGTGAGCAAATGAGGTGTGTTAAATAGGGTACATAGCCCTTTACAAAGCATTATCACCTTTTACATTGCAAATAAATGAGTGTGGTAATGTGTCCAAGTGATTAGCACCCCAAGGGAACCAACTCCTACAGGGTGAGCACCTCCTGGAAGTAGAAATTAAGAGGGCCATCCATGATATGATTAGGGGTATTTAGCACCAAATCACCACTATACATACAAAAATGCTCAAAAACCTTGGCCTTTACACAACAAAAAATAACCCCACTCTCGTGGATTTGTAGGGAACGCTACAAATACTTTGAGGTGTAACAGTGTCTTAGAGCCACAATCTATATTGAAAAAAACAAAGATTACAAGTTTTGCAATGCCAAACATGAAAAAGAAAACTAGGAATTTATAATGTGACAATTACAAATAAAATGTTACTCGACATTTTCTTGTCCTTGAGATGTTGGGTTGAATTAATTCCAAACATGCATGCTGAATCCTCATACAAATCTTGCTACATACTGATCTTGTATCGAATGTCTTGATTTTGGTAAATCCTCTTAATGCAAATCATCACACCTTTCATCACCTCAAGATTATTTTGAATTTTATGTTGAAGATTGTAACTTCAAAATATATTCTTATTGTACTTTTATTATATTCTTGTTGTACCTCCTTCAGGAGATGTTATTGATGTACTTGATCATGTAAAAGTCTTGTAAAGGATCAATATAACCATTCTGTTGTAAGTCAGGTCAATAGTACCCAAAAGAAATATTATATAAATGTTATTTTGGATCTCACTATACAAGTCGACCCTGTAAGAGTAACAAGCCAACCCAGTTAGGTAAAAAGGTCGCTCACTTGATGAGTATAAATAGAGAGGGTGCACCTCTCATTTGGACATACACTCAACTCAAGCAAGTGCGCATGAGAGAGAGGAGGTTCGCTGGAGAAGAGAAGATGTTGTTTTTGTCTTTGGGGTTTATCTTATCTTGGTTTGGCATTGTTTTTGGTGACAAAATCTATACTAAAGAAGTTGTTGGGTTTTCTCCCTTGTGGTTTCCCAGATGAAAATATTTGTGTTCTTTTTTGTTCTGTGCTTGTCCTTTTTCAGTGATCCTATTGCATATGATTATTGTGATGTAATGCAAATTGTTAGAATATCTAACATGATCATATTGGATACATTAAAATTCTAACATGGTTTCAGAGCCATTGTGAAAGAAGTCATTGTACAACCATAATTACTGCTACTGTTGCAATTGATAGAGATTAGGGCTTCATGCTTGAAACCCTAGAAGGAAAAATTCTAGTCATCTGGGCATTTTCACTAGAACTTGCTTTTGGTAAAGGTCTAGGAGCTGAAACTCAGACATGCCGAAGATGAAATGTTGATGTACCTTGTATATGAGTTTCAACCTTAGATTTGGTGTACTTTATGAGATATGATTAATGCAAAACAAGGTTCTAGGCTCTTTCAGAATTCAGTTTTAAATAGGTGACCTAGGGAAAAATGTTATATCTCAGGATAGGAAGCTCCAAATTGAATTTCATAAAATGTTCCAGAAAGGGCACAGATTGTAGTCTCTCTAGTGCGAGTTTCAGAACCTGAAGTTCAAATAGTGACATGTGGAATTCCGTACAAGTATGCTATACTGAACCAGTCCATAAGCAGGTCACCTTGGGAAACTTATAATAAATTCCACTCGGTGAATCCAATATTGCTCTAATATTGATGAGCTGGAAGCTTTTCTCCACGAGCATATCCAGAATGCAGATGGGTGCCTTCTACACCAGGTCCTGATTTCCATTTTTCTTTTTGCAGATGCTATTGTTCTCCTATCCTCCTCCCTAGAGGGCCTATAGAGGCAACTTGATGTCTTAGCTTTTTTTTGTGACCTTTGGAAGTTGACGGTGAATTTCAGTAAAACATAGGTTATGATCTTCAATTGGGTGAAGAAGACCCCGGACTTCCGCTTCCTATTCAAGGGAGACGAAGTCGAGATTACCAACACATATACTTGGCAGTGTAGTTCACAGGATCTCGTTTCAGCCTGCGGCCAACCCTTTAGCCTCGAATCAACAAGGGGTATGGATCCTTGGCCCTTCTAGAGAGACAGTGCTTTCGTCATAACCTCCAGGATATCTCGTCCAAGATGAGTCTTATGGACACCTTGATTCGCCCCACTATCCTATATGGATCCGAAATTTGGGGGCCTTCTTCACTCGAGTCGGACTGGGTCTCAGCCGAGAGGGTCCAGATCCTTCTTCTCCGCCGCATCATCCGATGCAAGCAGACAGTACTGCATCACATAATCTTGGCTGAGTTTGCGGCCCAACCCTTCTGCCTTGAGACGATCTTCAAACTGGTTTCCTTATTGCATAGGGTCTGGGGCTTTGCAGAGACATTAAAGGGTCGAGATAGGTATTCATACTTAGCCTACTGCTCCTCCAAGGCTATTGCTCATACTCATTAAGGCAGAGCCAAGTCTTGGTTCACTGGGGTTTTCGGGCTCCTCGAATCAACAGGTATTCAGATAGATCGCTACCCCCCATTCCGATTCTCTTTGAATGCTCTCGACTACCTTCTTCCCACTCGGCAGGAACTGAATAGGATCATCAAAGAGGATATTTACAAATAGTTCATTCAGATCACATGGGTTAATCCCCCCGGAGAGTTGCGCCCAAAGATGGCCTTCTATGCAAAGCATTTCCTGGAGATAAGAGACAGGCTCATTGTTCGACCCCAATACACGCTTCGTCACTAGATGCATGCTCTCTGGATCCCTCTCGGGCAGTTCAAATAGGTTCTCATAGACTTCGGGTAGAGACAGACCACCAGATAGATAGGCTGGACAGGATCTGCCAACTATGTCATCTACAGGAAGTGGAAACTGAGTCACACTTTATCTTCAGATGTCCTGTATATTACGAGATTAGAGGACGGTTCCATTGTTTGTTTAGAGTTCCTCAGACCCTAGCCAGCTTTTTCAGGTACACGGATCAGAGATGTTTAGCCCTCTATATCCAGGAGACTCTTAGGCTTCGAGCGCATATTCTTCATCCCCCCACCAGACCCGACACCACATAGAGGATCACATCGTTCTTCAGCGTACTCCCATTAGCCAGGGGCTCCAAGAGGTCTACCGACTTGGACACCGATCCAGTTTTCAGATCAGTGAGGATCCGTGGATCTCGATCCACGAGACCTCAGCAACAGGTTCGTTCCAGGCCTCTACCTGAGAGATGAACTAGGCTCTCCAGGCCTCAAAAGCAGCAACGCAGCGGGCGACCCGCACCCACCAGCTCCTCTTCGGGCCAGCAAACGCTACTGAACTTTCCTCAGTTCTTTTCTTTCAGCCTCCAGATGTTAGGAGTAATATACCTTCTTCGGTCTTCTCAGGTCCGGGATCTTCTCCACCAGAGCTTCTTTGCCCCAGTGCAAAGTTCGGAAGTCGAGGCTGGGGAGGGAGCTCTCTCATACTTCAACCCAACTCGTATCTTTCATCTTTTAAATTTAATGCATTGTTTTGTTTTAAAAAGGGGGACCGTTTGATCCTCCCGCATAGCACGGACATCATAGTAATCGACAACCTCGTTGACCTATTTTGTGGTCATTTCGACATTAATAAAATTAACTATCTTATCTTATCTTATCTAACTTATGGGATTGGACAGAGGACAGATGGGACTACCTTAGGAAAAAGTTTCAGATGTTGAGGGGTAGAAATTTATGAGATACAACATAATTAAGAACGGACAATGAAATAGTCTCACTAAAAGAAATTGGAGAAACTAGAGCATCAAATATTTTGCAGTTTTGTCCACTGATTCGAAAAATGACCATTGCTCAACTTGCCTTGAGGAGGCGCATCTCTCTCTCTCCAATCAGATTTTCAAGATTCCAAAGTTGAAAATTAGGGTTTCTCTATCAAACCCTAGGTCATCCAAGAAACCGTTTTCCAGAAGAGCTTGAAGCAAGCACTTGGTTGGAGCACTCTTATTAAGCACTATTTTCTCTATTTCCATTTGAGGTTCTCATTTGATCAAGATGGCAAACAATACCAAGCTTGAGGACAAGCTTGAAGGAGCTGAGAACTTCCGAGAATGGAAGTATAGAGTGCTTCTCATACTAGAAGAACATGACTTGGAAAACTATGTCAAATGAGAAGTTGTAGATCCAGAGGGAGACAAAGACAAAGCTAAGCAAAAGAAGAATATGGTCAAGGCCAAGAGGATTATTGTCGATTCCATCAATGATCATTTCATCCCACATGTATCCTCCTTGAAGACTTCCAAGGAGATGTTTGATGCTTTGACTAGCCTATAAGAAAGGAAAGAAGAAGAGATATCATGCTAACGCTATAGAAGATGATGAACTAGTTAAGAAGAGAGTAAGGGAAGATTCCTCAAGTGATGAGGAATATGTACTTTGATCTAGAAGGATTCACCACATAAGATGAATCTTATCCTATTAAAGGGATAGGAGGAGTCTCCTACAAAGT
The DNA here is from genome assembly GCA_001517045.1 of Pseudotsuga menziesii. Classification (NCBI taxonomy): domain Eukaryota; kingdom Viridiplantae; phylum Streptophyta; class Pinopsida; order Pinales; family Pinaceae; genus Pseudotsuga; species Pseudotsuga menziesii. Next base: position 131,668 of record LPNX010081750.1, on the reverse strand, counting down.
TTGATTATGGAAAACCCACAAAGATGAAGATGATGTTCCATGGAAGAACCTCTTATCCATTTTAGCTACTATGGATAAGAAGGGATGCAGTCGTGAATGAAGAAGAAGGGACACATAGATTCAACACCAGTACATAGTTCCAAGGGATATATAGTGTAGAAGACTTGCTCAACATTGCCGATTGTGAGCAAGATAAGCACAGGTCCTCAGAATCAGAGGATGGAGTAGAGCACGTTTTTAGTGACTCCAGTAATTCCTACAAGGAGGCAGAAATCAAGAGAGAGCCTACCAAACAAACAAAGATAAGTATTTGAATTGTCATTTCCTATATATCTAATTGCTTAAGTGATATTGTTCAGTTGTGTACATATTTATGTTCTTAGATTTAGGAAGTGTATTATGCATCTTAGAGTGTTTACATTGATGAATAGTATACTACTACTATGCATGTGATGGGTAAGTGGCCTATGGTGTTGCACACCATGCCATTGCCTATGGTGCTGAACAACATGCCATTGCTTCTTATCTAGAATGAAACCTCTTCGTTGACATGTTGGGAGCAGTGCACACTCTTAATTATGTGATAGTAGAGATGGAAGGCATCTAGAAAGTTATTGTATGTATACGAGATATGGATGAATGTTGTGTTGAAGCATTGGCTAAGATAGTTGCATGACTATGTGACCTATGTCTTTATGCATAAGAATTTGTCATTATTAATATGTTTTGAAAATTATTAAGTGTTTCTAATCATGCAATCGAATTTGACTTGTAGGAAAGATCGTGTACAATCACCTACCAGAGAAGAATGATGAGACTTGTTCCGAAGAACAAGTGACGACGATTCAACTATGAGATTTAAGAAGATTTACGAAATCAAGCATACTACAGAAGTACAAAGCGAGGGAGTCGACTATGACGAGACGTTGCTCTAGTGGCTAGACACACTTCTTCAGTAATGGATATTACACTAGATAGATGGTGTAATCGATGCAGAAGTGTATATTGAGCAACCTTCAGGATTCGAGGCCCTTTATAGAGAACAACATGTGCGCAGATTGAAGAAGGCTTTGTATGGGATCAGAAGGCACCCATGACACAGTGACATGACGGGCTTGAGGATCACCTAGAGTGATGTGGATCTCAACCTTTGCAACAAGGTTGAAGATGATGAGCTCATAGTTGGGTGCAAGTGGAACTTGCAGTAGAGTTTGAGATGAAGGATCTTGGTATCCAGTGACCTTGAGAGAAATAAGTTCATCTCTATTTAATGAGAGATGACATAGATGGATACATGGAAGATCTATAGCAGAGAAGGCTACCGGTCACTCCAATGCAGAGAGTATAACATGCAGAGGTAGTATAGTGGTCAGTTTCAGAGGGAGTAGGAAAGCTCCACTTCAGAGGGAGTGACTACAACACAGATTTCAGAGACAGATTAAGAGACATTATCACTTAGCCTCTATCCATGGCAAAGGTTGCTTTCCTCAATATCTCAGAGATATGCTGAGAGTGATACCGGATGTCTCTCCTCATCGCGAGGAAGTAGATCTCAGAGTTCGAGAATCTTGGCATGATCCTTGAGATTAGTGGTGTGGCATAATCCAGATGAGATTTTCCTTAGTCAAGGAAAATATGCGGTAGAGATCCTGAAGAGATTCAAGAGGATGGATTGCAATGCTATGGCCACATCGATGGCATCGAACCTGAAGTTGTTGTATGATACTATGGAGACAGTTGATGCCACAGTCTACAGGTAGATGATTGGTTCATTGATGTACTTGACGAACATGAGGCCGGATATATGCTTTGCGGTGAACTCTTTGAGTCAGTACATGGTAGAGCCGAGACGTGTTCACATGATTGTGGCAAAGCATGTATTTAGGTACCTGAAGGGTACGATTGAGTATGGCCTCAGATATGCGATAGGTTAGAGGATTGGTTTGCAAGGCTATGTCAACTCAGATTGGCATGGTAGTGCTACAGATAGGAAGAGCAGTTCAGGGTGCTGCTTCAGCTTTGGGGTCTAGCATGATTCTTGGTTCAACAAGAAGTAGATGAATGTAGCATTGAGTACAGTCGAGGAAGAGTATATTGCATCTTGTTTAGCTAACTGCGAGGCAGTGTGGCTTAGAAAGCTACTTGTGAGACTATTCGATCTCGAGTTAGAGACGACTTGTGTATTTTGTGACAATCAGAGTTGTGTGAAGTTGTCTGAGAACCTTGTGTTCCATGACAAGTCGAAGCACATCGAGATTCGGTATCAGTATATTCAGGATATGGTGCAGAGAGAAGCAATGAATCTCTAATATATTGCGACGGACAAGCAGATACCCGATGTATTGACCAAGCCTTTGACGAGAGTGAAGTTTGAGTACTTCAGGGACAAACTTGGAGTTGTTCAGATCGATGTCTATCGCAAGAGGGAGTGATGAGTCCTTGTGTTCTTCACATCCAGCATGAAAAATGGTTGGCTCTGTGGAAGACATGTGGTCTTCATGTCCAACATGAGAAAGGGATGGTACTGTGGATTCTGGAAGACGTATGAGACTTGCATTTAGTATAAGAAAGGACTAGCAGTGCAGGGAGCTACATCCATTATGAAAAGGGACTAGCTCTGTAGAGGTACATGTATGAAAAAGGATTGGTCACCGTACGAGTAGCTCCCACCATGAAAAAGGGTTGGTGGAGGCACCAATATATGAGAGGTAGCTCTTAGCATGAAACAAGGTTGGTGGACACACTGATATGATAGGTATACCCAGTATGAAAAAGGACTGGTCACTGTATGGGTAGCTCCCAGCATGAAAAAGGGTTGGTGGAAGCATCGAGTAACACCCAACATGAAAAAGGGTTGGTGGAAGCATCGAGTAGCACCCAACATGAAAAAGGGCTGGTGATGCACCGATATAGATGAGGGTAGCTCCTAGCATGAAAAAGGGTTGGTAGAAGCATTGGGTAGCACCCAACATGAAAAAGGGTTGGTGATGCACCGATATAGATGAGGGTAGCTCCTAGCATGAAAAAGGGCAGGTTGATGCATCGAGATGAGGGTAGCACCCAACATGAAAAGGGATGGTTGATGCATTGATATGAAGGTACACCCAACGTGAAAAAGGGATGGTCACTGCACAGGTACACCCAACATGAAAAAGAGTTGGTCACTGTACGAATATACATCTAGCATGAAAAAGGGTTGGCTCTATAGAATTCTGATGATGTATAGATTTGAGATGTAATGCAAATTGTTTGAAGATCTAACATAATCATATTGCATACATTAAAATTCTAACATTTTAGACCCCTCAATATAGAATATGCTTGGATTGAGATATGCCCTGGCTACATGCAATGGTGAATGTATTTGTTTGTCCCAAATGGAATCAATAATTTCCATATGGGGGAGATATTTATATTCATTCCCCTTATAGAATGTCTTGATGGCCCCTTTGGCCCTATCTATGCCCTCTTAAATGTATCTTATCGATGTTTTGTCTCTATTCATGATCCTCAACTCTTCCCCAAAAGCTCAGTCATGCTAACAACCTTAGTGACAAACTCCCATAAATCATCTCTAAAGATAGTCACCTTGATGATCATTACATTTAGTTTGTGCCGTCTTTCCAATATAGTCATTTCTCACTACAAAACACCCATCTTAGTGCTTGGCACTTGTTTAAAAGACTCTAGAGCGAGAGAAAGTTTGTTGCAAATCATGTCACAACTTGGTGAGTGAGCTCGCACTCTTTGAACTCTCTCACAAGGCTCAACACCGGAGCATGGTTATAAATGTATTTGGTTATTTGTTTGCTTTCATGAACAATAACATGTGCACACCCCAAATTCCCTATGTCCTCCAAAATCAACACTATGCAATGGGTAGCACATGGGTCCAAAAAATAGTAAGATATTATCACACAACATTTTTCTAGTTGCCACATAATTTGAAGCGTTGTCTGTGATTTCTTAGACAACATGCTTAACCCCAACTTCTTCCACAACCTCTGTCAACATTGAATATACTAGATTTCCATCCTTTACATGTGATGATGCATCAATAAATTTTAGGAACATGCATCCTTTAGAGCATGCCACAAGAAAATTGAGGATTGTTCTATTTCTCTAATCTGTTAACTCATTTGACATAATGATGCAACCGACCGGTACTCTCCCATCAACTTTTAAGGCCTTTCAACAGTGTCTTGACACATCGTAACCCCTCATCTAACTCTTTCCCTTGAAGTGCACTATAAGAGGGGGGCTTTGTATTCAAGGCCACCTCCTGCAATATCATCTGCCATGGGTTGATAACAAGGAGAGTTTGCAATGTTAATGAGAGGTTTTATGGTACCAAAACCTCCTCACCGCCATATCTGCCTCGTTCCTCTTCTCTTTCTTAAAACCTCCAAGATCAGTTAAGTTCCTAGGGTTGTGTGAGGAAGGAAAAAAGGAGAGGTGATACTGGGACTTGCTGTAGCACTTGATGAGCAACTACTAGGAGGTGGTATTGGAGATATACCTATTTTTGCAACTTCTAACTTTATCCTAGCTCTCTTTGCATTGTTTTCTTTGATGTTATGCAAAGCAACTTGCATTTGGGTTGTGACTTCTGTAGAGCATTTGTCACAAGATGCGACATCTTTGCATGGGATTCTTGCTAGGTGGCGTTTCAGGATGTTTATGCCCCAAAACATAACAGTTGAATGATATTTGCACTTGACTTGCTTGTCATCATTTATATCCACTCAGACATATTATAACCATGTTTGATTAAGAAGCCTTTTGGATTTGGACTTGGGAGCCATGGATAATAATCTAGTAGATTGATTATAAACTTAAAAACTGAGCATTTCATATGCTAGTAGATTGACTATAAATTTTAAAACCCAGCATTTCATATCCTAGTAGATTGATTATAAATTTAATAAACACTGAATTTTGATATAGGAAAAAAATCAGAAACATATACTTGCAAAATAGACATATGTCCTTCACACAACAACATTGCAGCCTCCTTGAGAACTTCACATAGTGAAAATGCAACAAATAAAAATGCCCCTCCTTCACATAGCAAATAAAAATGCCCCTCCACACAACAAATAAAATCTCCCTACAAACAATGATAGGAGAACTTGGCCTCCTTCACAAGCACACTCACAAACTAGCTGAGTATGGTCTTGTACAACAATTGCAGAACTTGAGCTCCTTCATAAATTGTCATATACACTCAAAGTGAATAAAGTTACCCCTCACAATCACATAGTCACACCTACAATGAATAAGAGAATGAAATGATGAGAGTCGAGAGTGAAATGAGAGGGGATTTCTATTTAACAATGCATTAGTGTTTTAGGCTTTCATTCCCAACATTTGTTTCCCTTAGAAACATGTTATTACCACCAAAAAACCGTGCGGGGTCCATGAATTCATCATTGGGTCAGACTAATGTGTTTGAGGTGAGTCTCAGGTAAGGCTTGTGAGTCTTTCGAGTTTGGCCAAGTTTGGTGAATCTCAAGTCTCCTTGGTGAGTCTGAGCTAAGTCTCATTTCAAACTAGACTCGGCTAGTCTCAAAAGACTCGCTGAGTCTCCCATGAGTCAAATAACATTGGTATGAATGCCGCTTGGCCCAAATAGTCTCTTATAGACTACCTGCACTAACACTCTTTGCAAGACCCCTACTCTAATACCAAAGAGCCTTTTTATAGCTAATGATCTGACTTTAGCTTCTTTGTCTTTTGAGATGATTAGACTTTGTGTAAAACTCTGTTAACTGACAGGAAAGAACAACAAACATGAACTTTATCTTAACATTAAGTTCATTAACAACAAAAACTATAAACGAATCCAGAAATTCTATTGATCCACACAAAGTATCTGTAGCTAACACTGAAGTGGGTTATCTTCAAACATTGTAACAATGTACAAACTTTGTGATCCATTTGATCTTTTTTCTCACTGTAAAGTAGTATTAATTTTATTTTCCTTGAAAATATTTATTATTTTGTATGATATGCATTTTAATATATTGTCATGTTTTTGACTTTATAATGAAATCAATGTATTATTCATTTGGAAATTGCCAGTGATTTTTTTAATGCATTGGGTCCTTTTGCAGTCAGCGAATTGGATAGTGGTGCATCGTGTTCTAATGGCAAGTAAGGATGTAGATGCAGTGTTTATTTCTTTGGACCCCGAGTATTATGATATCCTTATGAAGTAAGTGTAATGCATTCACACCACACTCGTAACACTGAAAATTGGATTTTATTGTTGTTTGGCCAAGTTTATTGTTTTGTAAATATGTTCAACTACATAGTGAAAATGGTATCAAGCTTCTCATTGTGTTCCCTAGAGTAATTTGTCATGGTTACCAAAGAACAAGAATAATGTTTTTTCGCACCAATGCCTATCTTATCTTCTATGAGGGACCTTCTTCGTTTAACTCCATCTTGAAGCAACATTAGAGATGGGGAGACTGAACTTATTGCTTTACTATCTTGGTTTGCCAGGTCTTAATGTGCTTAAATTCATCATGAAGATGATTTTTGTGGAAAAATCAGTGTTCCATGGGGATGCGCCTCCTAGGTCGGGGGCTCGCCCCCTACGCTTCCCATGCCCCGGGGGCTGGGGGGCTCCATGGGAAACATTTCCCAGCGCCCCCCTTTCTGCGAAACTTGGGGAAACGTGAGTCTAGGAGTTTCTTGGATTGGGGGGCTCCCACGCGCCCCCTCCTGAAAATGGGGGGCTTCAACAGGCCCCCACTGCCCTCGATTTTTTAAAACTTTTTACTTAAAAAAGAAATGGTTCATCTTAAATTTTATGCTTTTACACTAAATGGTCATTTTAAAATGAGATAGAAACAAACATCGATATGATATGCTTGGCTATAACGATTACATTAAATTAAACTAAAGTCTTCGGGAACATAAGCATGCTAGTATGCAAATGGTGATGGGATTAGGAATNTTGGGGTTCATATTTTTATTATTTTTCTTTTTTCTTTTTTATAATTTTAGAGACCGACCCCCCTATGTTAGGGACCTTGACGCCTCCCCGCCCCCTGTCCCCCAAAATACCCCAAAATTTTGGGGTGTCTCTACATGTCCCCAATGTGCGTTTCCCTGCTCCCACGCCCCCCCCGTCACGGAAACTTGGTGGAACACTGGGAAAAATAGAACGGCAACCTTGAATGAGAGACATTCTATGTCTTAAAGATTATGAAAAAGAGTTTTTGCTTATTTTATAACATGAACTTACCACACTGTTGTGAGCTCCAACTCTATTCCTATAATCAGGAAGCAACATTGAGATCAAGTTTACTGCAGATTAGATCCAGCTAAAAGCTTTTAACATAATACATGTGAAATTTAAAATTATCTTGAATCAAGTGTAGCAAATTATAGTTACTAGACTTGGGATCAAGAAAAAATCGATGATGCTGGATTTCTTGGTGCATTCTGTACATGTGGACATGACCCATTCATATATATCTTATGTATTTGTAATTATGGGTAAGGCCATATACAATTGTGAACTCCAACCCTATTCCTATCATCATGAAGCAACACTGAGACTAAGTGAATTGCAGAATAGATCCAACTAAAAGCACTTAAAATAATACAAGTGAAATCTAAAATTATCTTGTATCAAGAGCAGTAAATCATAGTTACTAGACTTGGAATCAAGAAAAACTCGATGATTTTGGAATTATTGGTGCATTTTGTACATGTGGACATGGCCCATTCATATACGTCATTTTATACTTGTAATTATGGGTAAGGCCATATTTATTCTGTTTATTGTATTATTAGGATGGTTAAGGCTGATCTAATGAAACTTGACATGTAGATTTAATAACCCTATTGGGGTGTGTGCCCTTGATTAGTGGGTCCATAACCCCCTCTTGTAGGGATGCCTTACTTGAGTTGTGTATAAATCAGTGCAACAAGAATCGGGGGAAACTTGCGATTAAATTGAGTCTTTCCCCAAACGATTCGTTTTAGATTGTTGACCCATTAATTGCGATTACTTCCGCGTCGATCTGACCTGATCCACATCCTTTGCAAACACGCGATTAATCGCGTTTTTTAAACTCGATGGCAGTGTGAAAAGGTGAAATTTGTCCTTTATTGGCAGCGAATTTTTGCTGGTATACTCTTTAGCCAACAACATAAAACCATTTCACTATTGTTTCAGCGGCTTTGCTGTTGTTTTGACGGCTTCGCTATGCATTATGCCATGTTCTCTTTGCTTGAACTATAAGTCTAATTATCCAGTCAAACTTCGTGTGAATTTCGTTAGCCCAACTGCCATCATTACTGTGTATGTCATGTGCCGACTGAAGGCATCTTTAATTTATAAATCTCATGCTTTTGATTTTCACTTTACATGCTATGATGCGTGGGTATTGAGAGCATGCACTATTTTTTATTTGTATATTAAGGCGGTTGTTGATTTATTAACTGGTTGGATGCCACGATGTCTGTATTATTTTGGACATCTATTTAATATTTTGTAAATTTTCAGCATTCTCCCAACCAAGTTTCAATCACCATTTTCATCATAGTTTAATGTCCAACCCAATTTACTCTCAACTGCAAATTAAGTCATTTCTCATAAACAATTCATGACTGAAACACAAGAAGAATTTTACTACTTTTAATGAGCAACAATTAAAAAAACAGTCACACATTAAAAAATCAGACTTAGAAATTTTTGGTCAAATGACCTAGGCAAAACCTGTTCTGGAGAGATAAATTTTATTTTTTGCAATAAAATGAAAGTACAGCAAAAACAGAGATAAACTTATCTCAACCACAGTGGGTAACAAATTGAATGAATTCAGAAATTTTATAGTCAAAATTTTTGCTAACTTGTTGCCTCGAAAACCGTGCCAAATTGACTGTATGGACTGCCTTGATTTCCGTGCCAATTGTATGCACTGTACAAAATTCCATGCCCAAATTTTTTTTCTTCTCAAAAAATCGTGCCCAGAAAAAACTGCCTCAAAGAACGTGCCCAAAATTTTCCTTGGGAAACGTGCTGTACGGAAATGTACTTTTTGCTGCTGTACAGTCTCGAGAAATGTGCCCTCTGCTCTTCTCTCTCAACCTGAATTTTTTTCCTTCTGTGCTCTCCAACTCTCATGAAAAACATAATGAAACTCAAATGCCTTCACTTGCCTTTTTGGTGTCTAAATGAGGAAGCTGAATAGTCATCTAATCCAAGGGCCCAAAATGAATCAAATGGATGGATGAGATTAAATGCACTTTTAATTCTCTCCAAAATTAATTTCACTCACCTCACTTAAATTTATCAAAAAGTCACTTTATTCTTTAAAGTGAAAATTAAAACTCATCGCAAGTTATTAATTGCAAGGGTCACTTTAATTTTCCCCTTTTAATGACTTAGGCAAAAGTCACTAGGGGAACACTTTCCTAGGTACAAAAATCAACATATTTTGTATTAGTTTGGGCATCTATTGTGGAATGTGGTTGTCATTGATGTCAAAGGAGTTCAGTAATGACAAGGAATAGCCAAGGATACGATGGCAGGACAAACTCAGTGAAAGACAAAGGGAGTGATAACATGGCATGGACGATGATATGGAAGATATGATGACATGGCATGGCATGGATGATGGTATGGTAGATATCATGGCATGGCATGGCATAGATGATGATGTGGCATGAAGTTGAAATCATTGTTGCATTATGACATCATTCTGGAGAAATACGGAAAATTGTTGAAAATCAGGAAATTGACTAAGTATGGAATAAATAGTCAAAACTGGTCTAAGAGAATGCCTGCCATAATTCATGGTTTGACTAAAATGCCCGCACCATGGTACCGGGATATAGCTTGTTCCTTGGTGAATTGACTATCTAGCCATACCTTCAGGTTGTCTTATGATGGTCTCACATGAAAAATATCAATCTGCCATAGTCTATCTAACCATCGTCTTAGTTCTCCTTGAGCATGTCTGGAGAAAAAGTTATGGATCTGCCAAATTGGGGTTTCAGGATAAACTTTGAGAAAGTCCTGAAAATGACTTTAAGTGTTAGAATCAGGAAATTGAAAAGGCATTTTGAAATGCCCGCAAGGAGGGGTTATTTTGATGATAAAATTCATCAGGTAGCATGGTCTTGTTCCTTGGTGAACTTGCTATCCATCCATAGTATCAGATTCTATTCTGGAGGTCACATGTGCAAAAGACAAGCTTGCCAAGTTGGGAAAAAGTGTGTTTACATAGTCTGAAAGGTCATTTAGAAATGCCCGCAAGGATGTGATCATGAGGTGATAAAATCAATAAAAAATCATAGGCATGTTCCTTGGTGAACTGGCTATCTAGCCATACCTTCAGGTTGTCTTATGATGGTCTCATATGAAAAATATCAATTTGCCAAAACTAGGAAAAATAGTATTTTGCATAGTGAGAACAAAAGAAAATTGGCTAGTGTTAAAACCAGTTCAGAAGGCCATTTGCAAATGCCTACAAATGGATGTGTATATGTCAGTAAAATTTAAAGGTGACATGATCTTATTTATTGTTGAAGTGGCTATCTAGCCATAAGTCCAGTTCTCCATCTGGCAGTCACATGTGTGAAAAAGTGAGTTCCTAAGTTGAAGAAAAATTCTGTTTTACACAGAAATCTGAATATGCCCAAAATTAAGTATATGTTAACATGTTTTTATTTAAATTGGCCAGCGAAGTCAATTTAATAAAAGTAAGGAATGATTAAGATGATTATGAAATAGAAGAAACTAATTATCAGCTATTTATCAAAGCAATTTAGATAAACCAAGAAGTATTTTTTTATAAAGAGGTGCCTGTGATAAAAATGCAATTTCCGGAATTGGAAGGAAGCAATTATGGCAAGGAGGTGATGCTGAAAATGCATGATAATAAGCTACAAGAATAAACTAAATGAGGCAGAAGCTTATTAAATAAAACAGATTTTTTATTTAATTAAAATAGAGTTGATCCTTAAAAAGGGTTTGCTATTTAATTAAAAACGTAGTTCATTTTTAATTAAAAAAGAAGGGTTTGTTATTTATTTAATACACATAAATTTAATCTTTTTGAAGAGGCACGAGTGGGAAAAGGCACAAGTCTATTTTGAAAAGATGCAATGATTAAAAATGAGATAGAAGGGTTTGTTATTTATTTAATAAACATTAAATTTAATCTTTTTGATGAGGCACGAGTGGGAAAACGCACAAGTCCATTTTGAAAAGATGCAATGATTAAAAATAAGATAGATAATATATAAACCAGCATTCGAGATGGAAGGAAGATATCTCAAGAGCCTAGATCAAAGAAGAAGAAAGATCAGTCAGAGACAAATAAAATGAACTAATAGAATTGAAGAAAAGAAGATCTGAAGCTGTACACAAAATGAAGTAACAAAATTGAAGAAAAGAAGATCTGAAGCTGTATAGAGACAAAATAAATAAAAGGAAGAGCAGAGAATGGCTGCTGAGTGTTTGAACGTGAATATATGAAGAAGTATAAAAGATCAGAGAAAGAAGAGCAAAACATGATTGTTTATGAAGTTCGAATTGACGATTTGTAGTAGATGTCAGAGAATAGAAGTTGCTGATAGAAGATATTATTGAAGTTATGAAAAAACAAGACTAGGGTGGCAGGGTGGTGCCAAGGCAGGCTACAGGCCTGCAAGGGGGTAGTAGCCTCCTTCAAGTGGTAGCTGGTAAACAAGGTGTTGTAGCATCCTTTCAGTAAAAGCTCATAAGGCAAGGGGTCGTAGCCTCGTTCTAGTAGTGGCTTGTAAATAGGGTGTTGGTGCATTCTGTTAGTTGTAGTTGACAAAACAGGGTGTTGGTGCATCCTTTAGTTGTAGCTGAGAATTTGGGTGTTGGTGCATCCAGCAAGTTGGAGCTTGCAAAAACTATTGTAAATATAATTTTACAGTATAGAAAGAATTGTTGGTTTACCCAATTGGGGTTTCACAATAAAAATCTGTGTTTTGTGTATCTTGTTGATACTATGTTTTGATTAAAGTTTAATAAGTGGTTAAAATGGTAAAAAGTTAACAATATTGATTCACCCCCCCTCTCAGTATTGACCAATATTCCAACATCTATTTAATATTTACTATTGCTATTATCATTATGCATTTTTTGGACATGACATTATTGAATATTAATGAAAAATGTTATTTTTAATTGAAAATATAGTGTATATCTTTATTTTTGTATTTCATCGACTTTTCCCGATTTTTCTCGATTTTTTACCGATTCTATTAAAACTCTTCGCTCTTATGCCTCGCTGATTCATTGCTGATTCCAAGTCTGGTAACATTGGTATACATAAACAACTCAAGCTTTCATTCATATCATTTAATCTTGTGAATTGATTTTTTTAAATTTGAAAAATACGTCTTATATTTACAAAAAAAGTTTATAAATAAAAAATAAAAATGTGGAAGGGTATATACGATGATCATCATAACCTCTTCTGAAGAGCTTCTAAGGCAGAAATAAAAGAAAATTATTCAGTGTGATCCAAGGATTGGATATATTCAATCAACAAAACGCCTTTTGCCAACCACTGATGAGAAACCTCATCCTTCCATACCAAACTGAAGGCAAACAAGGAGCTAGTCTGATGTTCAAAAATAAATTTACACAGCCTCATAAAACAAAAGGAACGACTATCCTCAAGCAATGCCAAAGCCCACCAAAATTATCACAAACAAGAGCACAACCATCACCAAGTAGTGCTGCATGCTAGTGAATCCTGTTATGAAGAATCCCTGAGTGAAGATCTTCAAACCCATTCCAACGACGCTTTGCAAATCGATAGTTTGATAAGATATGCCTAACTATCTTTAGGCATTGACAAGTAGACATAAGCCATCTGACAGACTAGTCTTGGCCAACCTGACCTTTAGATGGAAACCCCTGATAAATGACAAGCTAGGCAAACACTCTCAGTTTGTAAGAAAGCCATATAGTGCAAAAAATATGCAAGCACCTCACCCAATGCTCCTTTGTGTTCTTAGACCAAAAAGTATTAAGGACTTGGGAGAGAGGATGTATTGGATGAATAACAAAATACAAACGACGAGAGTCAAATTGCAACAATAATCAACCAAAACTCCACCCCAATCTCTTTTAAAGGGCCTCGAGATACTAATGTTCATTTTAAATAACTCGAACTTCAAAATGAGAGCACATAACCCAATGGTTGAGAGACAATAAGTGGTAAGAAGACGGTGCTCTTGAGTAAGAGTTTTTCACTTCTTTCAAAGAATCTAAGCATGCACCAAGATCTGATAGATCATGCCAGAAGAAGATGCCCTTCCAACTCAATCTACACACTTAAATTTGCGACGTCTCTGCGATACAAACCCCTGCATCCTTCACCTCCAAATCAATCGACATGCTAAGTGACGTCTGGCCTAGCTACCCTCCCAATGCCTCCAAACCAATCTCGCAACAACTCTCCAAGTGGAACAAATGCCCTTAATAATGAGCAAACCTGAAACATGAAAGAGGTGGGGAGTAGAAATAATGTCACAAAGATCAAATGTCTCTTGAACTTTGCCAAGATGTTGTGTTGACCTCACTCGGTGCCAAAAAAGAACTCACCAAGGAACCAAACCCTCCAAGCACCACACCATCCACTTAGTTTCCAAAACATTGCCCTGAGAAGTGATATCAATCAAGCCAAGGACCCCTTCTTCCTTGGGCATAATGCAAACATCCCAAGGAACTAGAGGCATGTTGTGCTTGTTGCTATACTTTGACCACAATTATGCCCTCAAGGTCTGCACAAGTTGTCGAAACTGAGTCTTGATAGGGAACCAACAAGAAGCGTAATACATGTGCTAGGGCTGAAGGATGTGACTAACCATAATCAACATCCTTTCAAAAGGGAGGTCCTTTTGATGCCAAATATGTAACTTACTTACAGTCTCTGAAGGCACTGATTCCACATAGAAACTGGCGACAACCTAGTCCCAAAGGGGATACCTAGATATTTGACTATCACTCCTAGGTAGTGTTACCAGACTTGTGTGAAACTCGTTGAGTCTGCTCGAGTCTGTTTGAGTCAACGTGCTGAGTTTTTTTTATGCAGGGTAGCCTAACAGGACCATACAACAGGGCTGTACAACTAGCAAGGACATATAGATGTCTGTACAACCACACAAGCTAGCTGAGGGGATGCCATACAGGATGATCTGCATAGGGCTGCATGGGTCCTTACAAGATCATACAATTGCGAATGCACAAAAGTACGACCACCGTACAACAGTCTGTATAGGGCCATATCGTGTTAGTTTTTGTAGCTTGGACAGGTATTTCTGCATAGGCCAGGTGTCGGGCATGTCGGAGTTGTCCATATGACCTCTCTAGGAGCTTGCTTAAAAGGGGAAGTGACTTTTATGTTATAATGGCTAAAAGGTGATTTAAATTGTGTCAATAGAAGATTAAGTTGTATCCGTAGATCTCAAGTGATGTAAAATTACTTAGGAGATCTAAGGGCCCATGGTATATGGTAGCCTGTTATATTGTACCTGTACCAGCGCACTTCCAGATATTTTCCCAGGGAGAGGGGCCGTTCTTCTTCTTCAGGGCCAAGGTAGGGGTGTTACTTGCATTTTGAAGGATGGTTATGGCCGGACCCCTTGATTTTGTCTTTAGGAGTACTATGGCCTAGTGGCATTGGTGACTACGCTTTGTTGGGGTTCTTAACCCAAGGGTTGGTGTTTGGGGATCCTAGGGGCAGGTCATTGGGTCACATGCCCCCCTACTTGATTTCTACACAGGTGGTAGCATTCCACTCAGAGGCACTTGCCTCCTCTTTCTATCACCTTTAGGCACCCCTCCTGGCCTCTATCCATCACAACGCCCTATCTCCTTGGGGCCTTCTCAGTGATGATGTCAGTATCATGCTTGTTTGAGGGGGGATGTTGAGGGTTTCTCAGCATTGTTGGGGTTAGATGGGGCATGACGTTCCCCTCTTCTCACTCCATCTTTCAGAGTAAAGCCATTTGTTGAGTTTTAGTCATTTTCATAAGTTTTGGTAACTTAGGGGGAAAATGCCCCAACTTACCAATGTTTTATATTATTTTATACTATCCTATGTTATATTTTTATGTTGACATTTTATTCGCATGTTGGTTTGGATTTTGTTGAAAAGTTAACTCTGAAGGTCCTCTTATGTTTTTGGTGTGGGTGTGATGAGAGGACCAGAAATGTTTTTCCTTATGTATTTATGTAACAAAGTGACGTTTATGTAAATAAAGTGAAAGTGTGTTTTTCACTTTAGAAAAGTGGGTCAAACTTAAATGATGTATTTAATAATTAAAGTATTTATTCATTTAAGTAATAAAAAATGAGTTAAGTTGTAGACCCTTGATTTTGTAAATGATCTTCAACCCTAGATTAGGTAGTCATTAGAGGAAATTTCAACTCAAAATGGGCCTTTTAACCATAATTCAAATTCCATGTCATCATGTGTTAGCCAATGAAATTGCTTTAAATTTGAAATATCGTATAGGTATTAAACAATTTTTTAATATAAATTTGGGGATAGGTATCATAAAAAAACTACTTTTTTTGTTCGTATTTTCAAAATATCTCCCTATGTTTTTACTCAAATTTTGATCGGGAGAGCTCTTTGGATGCGAAATTAAATTTTGCATCCAATGAGTACCCACTAGGCATGCTTTTAACGGACCCCGCTACCCCAAAAACAAGAAATACCTGAAAAAATGTGATAATGGAGTACCCACTTGGCATACTTTTGACGGACCCCGCTACCCCAAAAACAAGAAATACCTGAAAAAACATGATGATGACCCCGCTACTCCAAAAACAAGAAATACCTGAAAAAACGTGATGATGATGTCATCACGTTTTTTCAGGTATTTCTTGTTTTTGGAGTAGCGGGGTCATCATCACGTTTTTTGAGGTATTTCTTGTTTTTGGGGTAGCGGGGTTCGTCAAAAGTATGCCGAGTGGGTACGCGTTGGATGCAAAATTTAATTTCACATCCAACAAGCTCTCCCGATCGAAATTTGACTAAAATCATAGGGAGATATGTCAGAAATATGAACAAAAAAATAGTTTTTTCTTTTCTTCCTCCAAAATTAATAAATATTATTTTATTATTTTATTGTTTTTCTTAGGAAGCCCATTTTGAGTTGAAATTTCCTCTAATGTGATGAAAGTAGTTACAAAAGTTAAGTATAAAACAAAGAGAGGACAAAATCAAGACACTCACCATTAATGAGGAGAGAGAGAGATTGAAGACCAAAGGAGAAAGAAGAAAAACCTTGGCACATTTCCCAATGCATTCGCAGAAGGTACAACTAGAATTTAATGCACTTGTCAGTCTGTACAGCCACGTGTGAAGGCACAGAAATTGAGGCAGAAAGTATAGCAGCCATGACGGGCCGTACAACATTAATTGCAGGATGAAACAAATCTCGAGGCAGAAGAAAAACAACAGAAAGTACAGTTTCGTACAACACACATGTGAGGCCGTACAGTGATCGTACAACAGTTTGTTGGCACAGTTTTCGAGGTATTATTGTTGTTTGTTTTAGCTTGGGTAAATTTGCCAGTGAGCGTTGAAAGAGAAATATTTTCTGTATAGTTGAATTATTTTTGAGATTTTCTCCATTAATGAAAAATTTCTTCTAGGGTTTTCCCCAAGCAACGAGGTTTTGACTGATCATTAGACCAAAATTATTGTGTTCATGCTTAAAGTTTGTTTCAGTAGTTGACAGAATTTTGAAGTACATTTCAGGAGTGTGGTTTTACTTTCCAAATTTAAGTTAAAACCCTAGTTTCTGTAAATGTTTGATAGAATGTGTAAATGAGCAATTTCATTTTCCTAAGACAGATTTTCTTCATGGTATCAGAGCTAATGGTATCATATCTCAGTTTAACAGTCATACTGAAAAAGAAATTTAGCAGATGTTCTTTGAAGTTTCAGAAAAGTGTTAGATTTGTCTTTAGTTAATTTTTGGTTGTAAGTTGTTTTCTTTAGATGATGAGCATCAGGTATGAAGATCGATTGGATGGAATATCCAATTATATACCTTGGAAGGTAAGGATAACTGCAGTGCTCAAGGAGTGGAAAATATGGAGTTTTGCAAGCACCATGATGACGAAGCCCACAGACAAAGATGCTTTAGAAGAGCATGAAGGTAGAAGCCAGAGCTCAGAGGGTGATCCTGGATGGGGTGAAGGATCATCTTATCCCTCATTTGGCATAGAAGAAGACTGCCTATGATATGTGGAATGCCTTGAAGCAACTGTTTGAGGCAAAGAACGAGAATCAGAAGATGGCCTTGAAAGACAAGTTACATAATGTAAAAATGACCCAAGGTGAAGGCGTAACTTCCTACCTAACTCGAATGGCTCAGGTCAAAGATGAGTTAACAATGGTGGGGGAAACTATCTCAGACTTAGAGATGGTAAGAATAGCCCTCAAGGGATTTACCAAGAAATGGGATGTTTTTGTCAAATGCATTGTTTGTAGAGAGAAGCTTCCAGACTGGTTAAGACTTTGGGATGATTTCACCCAAGAGGAGATTCGAGAGGGAGATTTGGGTGGGCAAGGTAGTGAGGAGATGGAGCAAAATGTTTCTCTTGCAACCAAATCCAAGAACAAGAAGAAGAACGATCTAAGTCAGATCAAATATTAGCATTGTGGCCAGTTAGGGCACTATGCCACAAAATGTCCTGAGAAAAAGATTGTCAAGACCGAAAAAGATGTGGTAGCCTCTGCAGTTTTAGAAGAATATGCCACAAAGTTTGAGCAAGAGTTTTCTCTTGTCTCAATTGATTCTAGTGTAGGAAATTCTACCTTTGAGCATGTCTGGGTTGTTGACAGCGGTGCAACTAGACATATGACTTGAGTCTATGATTCTTTTCAAATGATCACATTGTTGGGGCCAGGGCATTTTATCCAGACAGATGTTGATAGTCCCTAGATTGCTATCCAAGGAGTTGGAATTATTAGATTTCAACTAGATCTTGGAGAGATCCTCGAAATACATGGAGTATTATTTGTACCTGGGATGAGATTAACCAAATTCTCAGTTTCATCTTTTGAGGATGATGGCTATGGGATGATGATTAGGTCTAGTCATATCTTCCCATATCGGAGAGATGAACCAATTGGTACCACCATATTATTGGGAGATCATAGGGGTAGATTATATGTCCTGAGAGGGCATGTTATACGACCATGAACAGGAGCAGGAGGATGGCTATCGGACTCAGAAAATGAGGATGATATGCTGCATTTGATAGATATGAAGAGGAGAGTGAATCTTTCTTGAGTACTGGTAGAAGGTTCAGCCAGTTAAGTGATGGTGCAGTTGAGTAGGTTGATGGGACTCAGGTTGAGTCTCAAGCTTCAGAGTTTCAGTTCGAGATAGAGCATCTGTTTTCTGAGGTTGATTCCAGAGTAGGAGGGAGCTGTTGCAGGAGTCAGAGAAGGAGATAGTGCTGTAGATTTTACTTGTTAGGAGGGAGTGTTAAAAAGTTAACTCTGGATGTCCTCCCATGTTTTTGGTGTGGGTGTGATGAGAGGACTAGAAAATTTTGTCCTTATGTATTTCTGTAACAAAGCGACGTTTATGTAAACAATGAGAAAGTGTTTTTTATACTTTAGAAAAGTGGGTCACACTTAAATGATGTATTTAATAATTAAAGTATTTAATTTTTAAAAAGTGAGTTAAGTTGTAGACCCTTGATTTTGTAAATGATCTTCAACCCTAGATTAGGTAGTTGATGAAAGTAGTTACAAAAGTCAAGTATAAACCAAAGAGAGAGGACAAAATGAAGACATTCACCATTAATGAGGAGAGAGAGAGATTGAAGACCAAAGGAGAGAGAAGAAAAACCTTGGCACATTTCCCAATGCATTCAGCAGAAGGTACAACTAGAATTTAATGCACGTGTCAGTCCGTACAACCATGTGTGAAGGCACATAAATCGAGGCAGAAAGTACAACAACAATGACAAGCCATACAACATTAATTGTAGGATGGCACGAATCCTGAGGCCGAAGAAAAACAACAGAAAGTACAGTTCATACCACGCGTTAGCAGAAAGTACAGTTTCATACAACACACGTCTGAGGCCGTACATTGACCGTACAACAGTTTGTTGGCACAATTTTCGAGGTATTATTGCTGTTTGTTTCAATTTGGGTAAATTTGCCAGTGAGGGTTGAAAGAAATAATTTCTGTATAGTTGAATTATTTTTGAGATTTTCTCCTTTAATGAAAAATTTCTTTCTAGGGTTTTCCCCAATCAGTGGGGTTTTGCCAGGTCATTAGACCAAAATTATTGGGTTCATCTGCTTAAAGTTTGTTTCAGTAGTTGACAAAATTTTGAAGTACATTTCAGCAGTGTGGTTTTACTTTCCAAAGTTAAGTTAAAACCCTAGTTTCTGTAAATGTTTGACAGAAAGTGTAAATTAGCAATTTCATTTTCCTGTGACAGATTTTCTTCAGATTTATTGTAAAAGTGAGGGTGAGAGGCCATAAATAAGCTCTCCTCATTTCAATTGTAAATCGTAACACAAGGGATAAAATTACATTATGTTGCTCTTTTACCCTAATTAGAGCTTTTGGAATGATGCGCACCTCTTGGATGATCTTCTTCTTTGGCTTATGAATGGATTTGGATGCTTTCTAGGGTTTAGACTCATGCATGGTGGTGTTAGCACGAATCTTGTAGTTTCCCTGAAGAGTGATCCTATACAAGATGGAAAAGGCGGAAAGTAACTGAAATCGTGACCTACGGATACTCCAACTCCTAGATGAAGGATTGGTTGTCACGACGGTTGAGATATCCTTCGCTTTATGTTACTAAAGCCCAAGTGACAAAGGGGGAGACCCAGACTTATCCTAGAAGGAAAGACCTAATGCTAAATCACCAAATCAAACAAAAAACATAGAGTACGTAAGTTGAAAGCTATAAACCCTAGATCTAAGGATAAAGCCACAATTTAAGGAATACTTGAGTAAAGGAGAGTTATAGATGTTGGAAATGTTACTCAAGTCGATGTACTTGGTGACTTATGTATTTGATTACCAGATCTAGAATTCGTGTATTAATTCAAATGATCAAACCTGAATCCTTAGGGGTGTTTGAATGTAAAATTAGGGAAATACCCTAGTTTGGGTTTGATAATGAATTAGGGCTACTAACACAGTTGATTTGTTGCTTGGATGAGAAATATGACAATGTTTAAAACCAAGCAAAGCTGGAACAAAAGAAAAACTCAGAAACTCACCGACAATGAGGAGAGGGCGATTTACCTAGGAGATTAGTGCTTTGATTTAGTGGGAAAATGGGGTCTAATGGTGACGCCTCCTTGGGAATTTGGGTTTTGGAATCTGGATGATAGCCGTCAAAACCCAAATCGCGAAATTTTGAGATCTAAGTGTAAAATGCTCCAGTGAATTTTCCTACTCACTACAATGGGGTTTTCGGTAAAATTGGCTGATGGGCAATGCATGAAAAATTAGATAAAGAGAAAGTGGCTAAGAAACTCACCTGGAATCTATAGATACCTTCCTGGATGATGAGGATTTCTTTCTCATAGATCAAATGAGGAATCTAGACAAGTTCTTGATGAAAACGTCTTGCTCAGTGACCCTAGCGTCCTCTCTACTTGCCACACGAAGGGAAAACCAATAAGTAATGACAAGCAAATCGGGATTTGCAAAGTAGAAGCTAATAATCAAGAAGAGAAGAGTCATAAAGAAGCAATCACTCCCTGTTGAAAAACCAATTTGAAGCCAGAAGTCAGGGCGAGTCTTCACCAATGCACCCCCTCTCTAATTCGCCTTCTTTTCCTGCAAATCGAAATGGATCTGAAAGATACAAGAAGACTATGCTAGAATAACTCAGTGCAAGAGAGAAACAGTTTCAATCATCATCACATTCATTCATCTACATAAACACAAGTATTTGATCCCAAAAAAATCTATTTATTCAGAAGTTCCAATGCCAGAGCTCATAGTTTACAATGGGGTGTCCAATTTTCAACTAACTATGGCTGATTTAGGCCAATTAGATCATAATGTAGTGATATAACATGATAATACATGATGGGGGTCACCTTAGGGGATCAATTCTCCCTAGGTCCCAAATACAATAATATAACATAAGATATGTCAGTCAAATACATCAAAAACCAAGGTGAGGGGCACCCCATGGGGGACGTCCTCCCTAGGTGAGCCAAATAAATAATTCGGGACATCAAACTGAGTGAAATTGGTGCAAATATGTTTGGAGAGCCATAATAAATCATTCGAAAGCGTACCTTTTCCATTTCCTTGACCACACAAGCCAAATCGATTCCTCAGTGATTTTCCTGGTTCATTTTTAGTGGAAACAAAGTAGACTGGTATAAGTGACTTCTCATACACACTGATCTACTGAAATGCCATAAATATCATCATCTCATAATAAAAATAATGGCCAGAGTCCATAAAAAATAATAATAATCTCTGAAACTCAATAACTGTGACCATTTAGTGAAAACTGAGACTGTAGTATTGGTCCTAGGCATGTTTGGAGCAAATATAAGCACTGCCTTGGGAACCGTGTTTGACTTGGTCAATTGGGTTGATCGGGTCAAAATACCCAAACTGAAGGTGAGATACTGAAGTGAGATGAACCTGCATGTATCCAAGTAAGAACTACTCCAAGATGCATATTAAAACCTAACTTAAATGACGCTAATCAGAATCATGGTGACAATAATAATAATAATAATAATCAATAAGATATACCTGTGGCTGTGTCTTTGAAAAATTATTGAATCTTCTTGAAGCTCCTTATATTTGCCATACTTACAAAGTTGAATCAATATGCTAATGCTAGGTGAAGATGGAAAACAAGGCTAAAGTAAAAGGGTGATGACTTTTAGTTGAGTTTGACCATATGATCTCTCAGAATGATGACAAATACACACAACCACAATGACATATGCATGACAGATAACAATAGGGGATGGTGGTGTCTCACAAGTGGATAAAGTACCTGGGCTTGTTTCCTCTAGGATTTAGCAAGTATCCATTTAGAAAGATTTTTAAAAATTTATGGTGTACAACACTAGTCAACCTCCAAAGGCAGGGGCCTTGGAAATCCTTTTGGGCTTCCAGAAAAATGACAAAGGCATAATCTTGACAGATCAACCTCACCCTGTTGCCCTGTAGGGGCAAATGATTCGAACATTATACAATGAATGAGTGCTCGTCCTTTGGCCTTTAACTTCTTCTATAACATTTACTTTATTAACTAGCCATCCTCCAAGAGCAGGTGCCCTGAATAGCCTTGCGGGCCTCAGATAATGACTCAATACGACCTCCATTGCCTGCCACCGTCCATAGGTGCGATGGAGTAACCGCCCTGTTGCCCTTTGGGGGAAAACGACCTCACATCATACAAAGGATGAGTGCTCGTCTCTTGGCAACTGACTGACTTTATACTTGATTTGCAATAGTGCCTAAAACACTTATTTGAAGCACTTGTTTTGAGGGTTAAAGGAAAACCATCCGGTGAAATTGGCCACACTGACCAAGCCACATACTTCATAGCCAGAGACAAAAAAACATGGAGTCCATCATGCACAGGGGTCAAAGTGGGGAAAATGATCTTCAATCTCACAGATCTCAGTCAAACATAATTCATGCGAAAAGATCAATTATGGATGAGTTGGATGGATGGGGACAAGTGATACATGGAACCAACATAGCACTAAAGTCTAAAAGTTGTGTAAAGCATGGCATAAGGAATGGTCTTCAACATCAGATTCTCTGATCATTCTCAACACAAGTTAGTCGTTAGTGGAACGTATAATATAAGCGTAGGTCACCATAATCATCATAGCATAACAAGTCAAGGTGTTAATATTAGTGTTGAAAACCTGTCCGACTTCTCGCGAAAAATCGGAAAAGTCGCGACTTTTGCTCCAAGCCGATTTTCGGCGAGCAAAAGTCACACTTTTTTAAAAATTCGAGAAGTCATGACTTTTCCTTAAAAATCGTGATTTTTTCATAAAAGTCGCGAGTTGATGTTAAAAGTCGCCCAAGCCTCGAATTCTATTTTTAATGTATTTTTCGAGGCCGACTTTTTCAACATTGGTAAAAACACAGGGTTGACTTGTAGGAAAATGATGCCAAGTACAAAGATTTAGAAGAAAATATTCACGACCAGCAATAAGCCAACTACTGTTCCGTCACTTATTAATACTACATTTAATCAGAATCACCATAGAGATAATCAACAGGGTGTGGTGGCAGCAACACATGAAAAACGACGGGAATATGTTTTATCATTTAGACAAACAATGGTTCATCGGAAAAAATATGGGAATATTTTAGGATGGTTTAGAAAGTCTAATCGCTCTGCAAAACAGTGAACATTATACACAACAATAATCGAGAACTCATAGTTACTATTTATTTGTGCATAGTGTAGTACGAAAAAAACCATGGATCGATACTTTAAACCTATGTTGCACAAGTTTCTGGAACGCGGGTATGTTGGGTATGTGGACATGAGTATCCAATACGGCTAGAAGCTTCGCCCAAATTTGTAGGAAACGTAGGGTTGGGAGCGACGATAATATATATTAATTTTTTTTTAATATATTTAAAAAAAATAAAGTTAAAAACAACATAAATGATTAATTTCATTGCTTAAACTATTTTATTCTCTTAATCCTCTAGTAGTGTCATGAAATTCATTCTTTTTAAATTTGCTCACTACTCTAGGTCCACATTATACAAATCTAATTGTACAAACTAATTGTACGAGTTTGTAAAGGCAGGTTGCATATATGTGTGAAGCACCAATAGCTTCATAAATCATAAGATCCAATATTTTTCTAATTCCTTGTTCCAAGTTTCCAACTCCATCTATATTATTGCTCCTAAGAGTGCTTAGTCTTCGGGC
>LPNX010081750.1:45164-107633 GCA_001517045.1 Pseudotsuga menziesii | reverse complement strand
AATATCTTAGTATTGTAAAAAGTCCATTTGTATTCACTTAAGTACACTTGCACCATATATTTTGAGTGTGAATGGATCTAAACATTTAAGAGGTGTGGGTCCTCTTTGTTTATATAACCTTGAAAATAAAAAAAAATGGCATTATTGATAGATTCAATTGAAATTTTTATTATTGGTGATTTCTTGACATAATAAACTTCAATCATTCAATTCATTTTCAACACTTTTCTAATGATTTTGGCTTCTAAATGGTCGGGAGCTTGTAGAAGCTCCCTGCCTGTTTGGGAGCCTCTGGAAGCTCCCAAACAGATAGAGAACTTCTACAAGCTCCCAATAAAAAGGGAGCGACAAAAGCAAGTTCCTAAAAAGCTCGCGAAAAGCTCCCAAGTTTCCAAGGAAGCTCCCATAAAAAAGGGGACGTTTCGTACCAGCTCCCAGGAACGGGGAAACGCCAGGTACGGGTTACCAGAATCCAGGGAGCGGTACCCATGCAACTATGCTTTAAACTTTATACAGTTTTGAGTCCGTGATTGGACAACTATGATGTTTCAAATTTTCAGTATTGACTTTGATGTATCGTTTTATATTTGGCATGACTACATGATGATGATATACATCGGTGCTTTCTTCATATTTGTGATCCAATATGTTTTTCTGATGTTATTGTTGCTTTATATGTTTAAAATTCTAAAAAAAATGAATGTATTTTATATTTTTTAATGTTTGCCGACTTTTGCTGATTTTTCTCGATTTTTTCGCCAATGTTGCCGAGAAGTTGTATTCAGGACCCTCGTCGACTTTTTGCTGAGGTCGACTTTTTCAACATTGGTTAATATACATCAGAGAGTAAATTCCTACCAAGCACCAATATACCTGATCTCACCATATACATGCCTCTACTTGATATGCCCATCTGTGTATTGTGTGCGATATCTGCTGCTTTGCTCGAATGAGCTAGGTCACCACTGAAGTCATCTCAATGGACAAAGAGAACTCAATCCTGGCAAGGAAATACTCTGTATCTGCTATTGAATAAAGGATTTGAATGGCTCATGCTGGAAATGTATGATCCATGCTGTATCCCATCAATATGTTCGACTCAGAAAAAATAGAGAGATAAATCTGTATGTTGCATGCTGCATCATGGTAGCCCAATTACAATTTATCTATGATAACAGGTGGATGCTAGGAATTTTGGAAGAACTCATGCTCAAGTAAGTCTAGTACGTTTTAGTCTTGCTTGGTGAATGGTAGGTAATTTTTTGCTTCTTGAATGATCTAATGGTGGCCCTAAGGCTGAATTTTGTCTGAATAAGGCCTTCTATCTATCTTTCTATCTTCTTAGCATAGTGAAAACGCTCCCTAGAGGTTTTTTCAAAGTTTAGCCTTGGATCTCCAACTTTTGCCCTAGATTAGGCTTTTGTAAGGAACCCTAGAGGTTGTTACAAGAAGCCCTAATTTAGTAAACAAGGAGAAAGACCTCCAAGAGGAAGGATGGTTACCTTCTTATAAGGCTAGGGTTTAAGGGTAATATCTGTCCAAACCCTAAGTTTGTCACTATTTTATCAAATTTCTCTTGCATGCATGTGTAAATACTGCATTTTCATGGTAGATTTAGGTCTACAATTTTATGTTTAAAACCCTAAAAAGTCAAAAAAATATTTTTTTTCAAATTTTTAGCCTTCCTAAAATTTTGGCCCTCACTCCTACAAATTCGGCCTGCCTTGTTTGTCTCTAGAAACCTTAGGAAAATTTTTAGGAAGCCCTAAAAAACTTAAAATTTCAAACATCCTGAAGTAAAACCTTAGATCTTCCCTAAAACAGTCATAAATCCTCTTTTCCACCATCCATAAGACCTGGGCCTTCTCCCTCTCCTCTCTCCTACCCTCGACCTCCTCCTCTTTCCCTCTTTCTGCCTTGACTTTCCCTTTTGGGTCTCCTTTCCACCCACGAGCCAGTCATATCAACCCTTTGGGCTGGCCTTACAACCCTCAACCCTCATTTCTAGGTCTGCCCTAGGCTAGAGCAACCTTTGGGTAGTCTTTTTGCAAGTTGTAACAACGCTCCTTTCACTCTACAAAACCCTGCTATAAAGTCTGCAATAAATTGCAGATTGTCCACCATTGAATAGGTCTAGACTTGTCACAAGATCAAGATAAGAAAAAGTGAGATGTGTTAGTATAAAAACACTTGAGTGCTTATTGATGGAAGGATTGATTTTTGCAAGCATTTCAGTGCTACACTTTAATGCATGACAGACTTGTTGGATGATCTATTTCGCTAAAGGAATAAGCCCTTCAAGTCTTGGTTGGTTTGGGATATTTCTAATACATCTTCTTGTTAAAAAACAACAACAAGGAAGGTCTTCTAGCATTGCATGTGTCCTTGCATGCTAGAGAGACATTAAACTGGAAGCCAAATTTATTAAAGTGATTTTTTAAAGTTTTGACTTAGGAAAATACTTAAATTATTCTAATTTGATTTTGACTTTAATGGAATCACTTTATTAAAGTGAAAAGTGAAATATTTAAGTGATGGCTAATCTAATCTTGGCCATTGATTCTCATCGAAGGATCTTATCCATAGATTCATAGTGAGAGTTATGGTTTTCGCTTAACCAATAGAGTTAAAAGGAGATGTGGTGGAGATGACACGTACACAGACATGATACAGACAGGGAGAAGTTAGACAAAGAAGTTTGCAGAAAAGACGAAGGAGCAGCTGCACGACAGGTTCATGAGTCCAGACCGAGACCGTACAGATCACGTAGAGGAGTAGCGCGCAACCAAGAAGAGGGTTGTACTGTTGCTGTACAGTTCCATATGGATCCGTACTGCCGATGTCAGCATCTGTATAGTTTCCGTACAACATGTAGGTGCCAGTACTGCTGACGCAGGGCCGTACAACTGGGCCGTACAACTGCACAGAATAGCTAGGTTTTGCTGCTGGGTTGCCCCGTGATTTTGTTGAGGTTTCAGTTTGCCAGGTTGGATGTATTTTACCTGCTGGTTGTAAAAGTTCCATATCTTGATAATATAAATTCCATATCTGACTGCTGCACCGGTTTTCTAATCTTGGGTTTCTACGGGGGTTTCCATACCCAAAATAATAGTGTCTATATTGTGATGTGATGTTGTGAATGATTCTCAGTTATTTATATTTCGCTGCATACTAGTAAAGAAGTTTATGTGTGGTTATTTCACTAAACAAATTAAATATACTGTTTTGGCCCTAGTTTGAGCGTTAAAGGAAAATTTACATGGTATCAGAGCTCTGGCGAGCTAAATCTGATAGATTTGCAGCAGAAGTGATAGATCAGGGGCAGATCTTTTTGAAGACACAAACCTAGATTTCAGATCTAGGGTTTGACAAGTACATTTCAGTATGGCCGTGTAGTTGAGAGTTGAGGATAGACTCCAGGGGGCTCAGAACTTTCCTACATGGAAATAAATGATCATAAGGATCCTGGATGTCAATGATGTAGAGTAGCACATTGACTCTACGAAGGTTGCACCCACAGATCCGACAGATTTGGTTGCTTGGAAGAAGATTGATTCCAAAGCCATGTTGATCATCTTGGATGGGGTGAAAGACCACATAGTCCCTCACCTTTCCGAAAAGAAGACTGCATCAAGGATGTGAACGGCTTTGGAAAGTTTGTACTAGAGCAAGAATGAAAACCAGAGTTTACCTTTTATTTTAATAAGTCATTTTGCTTAGTATACTAAAGTTTTAAGACAACGAAGATGTTTCGAGTAGAAAACAAAGGAAGAAGTGAAGAGTTAAGGTATATTTTTCGAACAAAATCAAAATGGAGTCTCATAGTGAAGAAAGAAGATTCCCTAACACTTCACAAATTTAGCCTTCAGCTTTATTTAGAATAAAGGGAACAATCGAAGGGAAAGATATTACTATTTCTATTGCTCTCGTTGAAAGAAAAATTTATATAAGCATTGGATTTGCTGTCTAGTTAATGGTTCCCAAGTCAAATATAGGCGAAAAATTAGACTCTTGGGATAAGAACATTATGAAATAAATGATTTACAACTGAATGTTGGAGATTATACCATCATATCGGAATTCAGTGTTAGATCTTTGTGGAGCAATGACGGTGACATAATTTTGGGATTACCTTGGATAAAAACATTGGCGACTTTTATCTTAAATGCTGAAAATAAATTTTTAACATTTTCCTATAAGAAAAAGAAAATCACATTACAGGATGTTACAATGAAGTCAGAGTTAGAAGCTCCATCATTTGAAGACTTCCAAGATATCTCAAAGGTGATTTTGAAAGAAAATCAGAAGTCAATACAAAAGATGCAGAAATAATTCTACAAAGTTGTTGTTGATAAAGACGAAGAGATCTCTCATCCAAGAGATCATAATAAAAAATTTCTTCTTCAAATCAAGAAGGCGAAGGATAAAGCACAATGCAATAAAAAATTAGAAGAGGAGAATTGAGATCTTCAGAAAAAATTATCAGGAAAAGATGAAGAAAATTCCTCTTTAAAGAAGATTAATCAAGAATTTCTAGAGCAAATAAAAGGTTTAAGAGAAAGAGAGCAATACAATCAAGATACTTCAAATGAAGTCGACAAGTTAGACTATAAGGAAGAACTATTATGCTTAAGGAGTCATAATCAAGACTTACTTATACAAACTAGAAAGCTAAAACACGATAAGGAATCTTTACAAGAAGAGTTAAATCACAAGGGATCATTAGTTGACAAAGAAATGATGACCAACCCAATAGAGAAGTCATCATATGCTCAAATTCAAACACCAGAAAAGAGAACAAATACAGAGTCAGTTGATACTCAAAAGAATGTTTATATTGACAAATCACTATAGACATCAAGACAAGATGGTTTCAAAGAACAATCACAAAAGATTAGAAAACCTTATTGTCATCGAAGTCATTCGAGTTGTCACAACCAACGAGAAAGTCAAGAGGAAAATGAGAGAGTGGGAGCTCAAAGAGGGGAACCACTTCTCTTGGGGGCACCTCCTAGGGTGAGAAATCAAATAGAAATGGGGAAGAAAACCCCCTCTAATATTTTTAATCTTCATTCTAGTTCCAAAGGGGGGAACACCAAAGTGGGACCCCTTACTTTGGCTTATTTTCGATTATCTCAATTTCCATGAAGAGGGAGGGCGCCACCCCCCTTTGGCGACATCTTCATTCTTGTGAAACACTTGCATGTGGGCCCCTTTTTTCTTCTAAAGTCACCTTAGCAACATAATATAACACTTAGAAGCTTAATTTTCCCTTTCTAAATGACTTTAGGCACTTTTCCAAAATTTGGTTTGCTAATTAATTGCCAATTTTCCTGATTTCCTTGATTGACTTTGGAAAATATGACCTGTTTCCCACCTATTTCGACTAGGTGGCAACCAATGTAAGACTAGGTGGCAACCTCATGTACATTGGAGATGTACATTCTTGTTCAGTTGTTCCATGGAAAAATCACAAGGATTTTTCACCTTGCAGGGCAATTTGCCCCTTTGTACTCGAAATATCCGATGCCCTGCGTGGGATAATTATTGTAATTTTATGTTCTAAGTATGGATCATATGATATGGATGCCATGTCATGGACTTTATCATTAGGGAAGCCCCCTCATCGAGTGTTTTTTCTCTTCCAATAAATTTTGTTTTTTAACGATTTTTATTGGTTGGGTTTTCACTCAAAAAATCCTCCAAAGTGGTGACGGGTGTTCTAGTAATCGAGTCATGGGGTTGCTAAGGGTTCAAAGTGTTATTCATGATCATACTAGACATATCCTAGAGTCTTGTGGAATTTTGTTGAGTCTAGTCAGTCTTTTTTTTTATTTTTTAACCTCACCGTCAGGGGTTAATTAATTAAAGTTTTGATGCAATAAGGTCGTCACTTGGTCCTTGGCATTTTGTAATAGGGGTATGAGTGCAAAAAAAAAATGCCATATCAACCCCTAAGCCACAGGATCAAGTGCCATGTCATTCAGACATGTGGTTAGGATTTTAGCCCACTTTTGGTCCCATTCAAGCAAAAACCAAGATTAATTAATTTAATTGCCTAGAGTGAAAAATGCAAAATTCTTATTTTTGGGCCAAAAGTCAAAGTTAGGGGCTCTAATTTTTCCTAAAGTTCATTCCTATCAAGGTTAAGGAGAAATAAACCCAAATGGGGCCCACTCAAAGTGGAAAAATGAATTATTTAAAAGAGGGGATGGTTTTTGCCTTATGTGGGTTTTTTCCATCTTAATATGGAGCCCCTCCCCCTCTTGGAAGCTTCCAAAAGGCCCCCTCTTGGATGGGTGACACTTGGCCATCATCCAAGGGCCTTCTCTTTAAGTTTTTAGCTATAAATAAGAGCCTTCTCCTCTCATTTCAAAGATGAAGATTCTTGGTAGCATGGTTATGCTGTTAAAATCTTTGCTTCTCTTCTCTCTTTATTCTAGCATTTTGCTCAAGCCATTCTTGGCTCATCTTTGTATTGAATCTTGCCCTAGTTGGGCCTATAATAGAAGAAATTCTTTGGAGGAAATCTCTTCTATGGTGTGTTGGCTTCCCTCTTCAAGCATTGAGGTATTGTTGTTCCATTTGTGAGTATTTACTTTCATTTTGTTAAGCATAGATGCCCTTTGCAAAGGTCTTTGCAAAGGGATTGAATGGTAAATGGTTATTTACTTTTCATTGTGAGTAGATTAACTTAACTCTACAAAGGTTTTTGTAGGGATATTTATTTTGCTGATCTCCTTACTTGCATTGTGTAGTCTTGCTCACCCATTTCTTGCAGATCCAAAGGCTTGAAGGAGGGCCTCCAAAGCCAAGCTCCTAATCTCTTTGTGTTTGTCAATCTACTTCTTTTATTGTTTACATTTTCGCTCATAGAGTTACGGGTCTAATAAAACTTGGTTTTATTCATTGGTTAATGAATAAAACCCTTGTTTTAGGGCCTTGACTCATTATATATTAGTATAGTAGCTTAAATATATTGTTTTTACATCATTTAGGTGGCTGGAAATTGCATTTTCAGCCCTCTAAACTTCATGTTTTCAATCATTTTCAAATTTGAAATTTTCTGTAAATATTTGTATTTTTATACTAACTTTAATAACATTGTTTTTTCTGAGTTTACTGTAATTGCTGGTTTTGGATAGGTTTTAACAGGTATTAAGGGGAGGTGCTGCCAAAAAATTATCAAAAAACACCTCTCTTGTGCTCACTTCAAAGAGGGTCCATTTATAACCTTTCTCCCTCATTTTTCATAGTGTTTTGAGGCTTGAAAAGTCTATTTTCTGTAGGTGTTTAGTTGCTGGCTTTTATTTCATTGTAAATCATAACATAGCATAACATAACATAACAATCTAATCTAGCTTAGCTTTTACTTTTCAAGTTCACCCACCTTCCCCTTTGGGGATTGTTGTGAGGTTAGAGTATTACTTGCTTATTAGCTTGCTTTACTTTCTCAAATTTTTATCTATTTCAAGCATAAGCATTTGTTTTAATTGTATAAGAGTAATCATACAACTCAGGTCTTTTGGTGTATCCTCTGCCCTCCGTTGTCTCCCTTCGGGGAACTCGGACCAAAGGGTATGAGAAGCAGAAGGATTTGGGGGCTTAGTTTAACTAGATAACTTACTTTCTTCTCTTTACTTTTTGCTACAAATCTTTCACACATTTACTTTTTTCAGTCCGGGGTTCAAGTACCAGCATCTCCCATAAGGGATACCGCTTGGTTGACCCTGCTGATCGTTCTAAAATAAACCTTGCATGCTCAACAGTAACAAGATCTAAAAGTAACCCTCTAAAATAAACCAACAACTTCTCTGGCCCCTGATCCTCTACTCGGTTATCACTTTGCGGAGTACTCACGAGATACGACAGGGAGTGGAAGAGGTTTCAGTAATAGGAATTCACCATAATATTGTCTGAACCAACTAAAAATTGGTGACCGTTGGAAGCTACGGGGGTGAGAAACCGAGTGGGGTCTCACGACGTTGGCGTCCCACCTGATGAGCGCCTCGGCACTGGGGGTTTGATCTGCGAGCTACAGATGGATTGGTTTCCACTGTTTTTGAGCACAACAGCACTCCATCTTTGGTTTAAGAGGATATGTGGTCGGGGTAGACACATCCCTTGGTTCCAAGACATTAATTGAATATTTAAGGCACCCCTTAAAATCTATTAAAATCAACCAAGAGACATTGCAAAACGTTTCACCAACAGGATACTCCAGCAGGGATTGTTTCACTCCAGCATTTCATTTTGATTTCAAGTATTTATTTCCAGCTCTTGCAATCTCATGTGTTGAATGTTTAAGTAATTGTAAATCTTGCATATTTGAATATCTCATCTTGGCATGTACATTGTGGTTTGTATTAAGGCATTAAGTGAATATCTTGTGGTGTGGTGTATACATTTCCCTTTGCTTTATACGTGTATATTGTATATCTTTCTTTAGCAATTGTATATCTTTTGTAAGTAATTATAATCTTGTGGATCTTGCTTAGATAACTGTGTTTAATCTTAGCTTGTAATATATGGACTCCATTCTTTATCTAAGGCACTGGTCTAATAATTTAATAAACCTTAATAATTAATGCCTTTAACTAATTTGTTAATAAATCTAGGAACTTAACATTCCTTAGGGACTACCCTCCTTGGATCTGTTGGGATTAAGCCTAAACAGAGGAGTTGTGGACTGTGGTGACAGTGGTCCCCAGCTCTCACTTGCCCCCAAGGACGCACACAGTGGTTGGAGACTTTTCATGTTCTAAAGTGCGTATTAGGCGGCAACATCTTTGGCGTCGTTGCCGAGGATAAGTCATTTATCCTTGGTCTGACTTAATAATTAATTTATTAGTTGATTAATTTTTCAATCAACTTATTTCGTTAATTCTTTATTCTTTTAAGTGTTAATAAATTTTGAAAATAACTTTAAAATTTTTTCTTACCCATATTAGAAATTTGTTTGTTGTCCAAGTGGCGACTCCATTTCAAAATTATATCGTAAGGTATTCTACCTAGAGCCCTTTGGTTTGCTTGGCTCCCTCTCAAATCCTGAAAAGGCTTTTAGAGGAAGTTAAACAAACTTACTCCTTGTAGACTCTTTACAAACTTACTCCTTTTAGACTAGCAAGCCAACCTCATAATGGATTTTTATAAACCATGTGATTTTTTTAACGTTGTTGGTTACTCTCATGATGTTCCAGAAAGGGCTATAGATAAGTTGCCTTCTTTTCAGTTTGACAGTTCCACAAATGTTAAGTCTCACATCACAAAGTTCAACTGTTGCATTGCAAAGTGGTGTATGGCACATGACCATGATGTAAAGATGAAACTTTTTTTTTTATCTTTAGAAGATGAAGCCTGGGAATGGTTTCAGTAACAGGATAATAAAAAGTTTAAAGACCTTAAGGGAATTATTGAAGCTTTTAATGATAAATGGGGAGATAGGAAGGATAACCATGCCTTGTTGACTGCCTTGCACTATAGCCATAAGGAAGATAATGAAACAGTGGAAGAGTTTAATAAAAGATTCAATGATTTGGTTAAAAGTTGCCCTCCTAATATCAAGCCTACTGAAGATGTCCTTTTGATTTTCTACATTCAAGCTTTTGAAGGGGAAATGAGATATCTTTTAAAGGATAAAGATCCTACAAGTATTAGGGAGGCACAGGATAAGGCTTTTAAGATAGATAAGAATATGCAAGTTGTTGGTATATCTAGTGTTCTTGGGTTTTCTAAGAGTAGTTCTCCAGAGTCAAATGATGTTAAGAAAGTTGAAAACCAAGAATCGCAAGGTGACTCTATCAAAGAGCTCACTCGTTTGATTAAACAAATGGAAGAAGTTTATATTAATCAAATATCAGCTATGCATAATAAGATAGTAGCCATGGAAAGAGATAAAGATAATAATCATAAGATAAATGATAGATGGCAAAAGGGTTTTCCTAAAGGACCTCCTTATCAAGAACACGAAAGACCTCCCGAGCCTTTGAAAATGAATAATTGGTTTGATGATCAGATAGTAAAGGAAAAGTTAGCAGTTAGAGGAAGAATGGAACAGGTTAATTGGGTTGGTCATGATTTTGTGTTTGACAGTAATAATGATTTGTTGGAAACAATAGAAGATAATAAGGATATGGTTTGCATGAATAGACATATGGACAAAGTAGAAGAAGTATGTGACCATAACCTTACCCCTAAATTTAATGAGTTTTCAAGTGATGATTTAGGGGGTTGGATAGATGATATAGAGTTTCCATTTCCTATAACAGAGATTGTAGATGTACTAGCCCAGAAAGATAAGTCACCTAAGGCTTTAGAAAGTCTTCCTCCAGTCAGTAAAGTGCCAGTTCAGTTTCAGTTTGTTTCAGTTTCAAAGTCAGTTAAGGCAGGTTAGAATGAATCAGTTGTGTTTCAGGATGTGAATAATGTACATAGTGTAAATGATCAGTTTGTTAGCTTCCCCGAGTTTGTAAAAGACGAAATTAGTAATAAAGAAGTTGACAGAGTATGGCATAAGCCATTTTGTGGTAGTGTTGATTTTTGGAAAATATTCAAAGACGTGAGGCATTACCAGAGTCATAAGAAATAGGAAAGGGTCAAACGAGCTACAAGTCAGATTTTTCTTCAGAAAGATAAACACTTAGTGTCCTAAGGACACCTTCTGTAATGTATCTCTAACCCTTTTCCTTGCATTTTTCAGTAAGTTAGCATTATTTCATTATTTGATTATTTTGCATATATGTATGATAGATATATAGTCATTTCATCTATTCTTTATTGTTTATTTGTTGGTTTCTATATAAGTACTTATGTTGGTCGTTGGTGAGTAATCTGTGGTTGCAGAGTCTGGAGTTCTCGCATGCTCTTCGATGATTGAACACGCGTCCCCAAGTTGGAGCCAGATGTTTTCCACCCATTTCGACTAGGTGGCAACCTCATGTACATTGGAGATGTACATTCTTGTTCAGTTGTTCCATGGAAAAATCCTTGTGATTTTTCACCTTGCAGGGCAATTTGCCCCTTTGTACTCGAAATATCCGCTCCCCTGCGTGGGATAATTATTGTAATTTTATGTTCTAAGTATGGATCATATGATATGGATATCATGTCATGGACTTTATCATTAAGGAAGTCCCCTCATCGAGTGTTTTTCCCCTTCCAATAAATTTTGTTCTTTAACGATTTTTATTGGTTGGGTTTTCACTCAAAAAATCCTCCAAAGTGGTGACGGGCATTCTAGTAATCGAGTCCATGGGGTGGCTAAAGGTTCAAATTGTTATTCATGATCATACTAGACATATCCTAGAGTCTTGCGGAATTTCGTTGAGTCTAGTCAGTCTTTTTTTAAGTTTTTAACCTCATCGTCTGGGGTTAATTAATTAAAGTTTTGATGTAATAAGGTCATCACTTGGTCCTTGGCATTTTGTAATAGGGGTATGAGTGCAAAATAGAAATGCCATATCAACCCCTAAGCCACAGGATCAAGTCCCATGTCATTCAGACATGTGGTTAGGATTTTAGCTCACTTTTGGTCCCACTCAGGCAAAAACTAGGATTAATTAATTTAATTGCCTAGAGTGAAAATGCAAAATTCTTATTTTTGGGCCAAAAGTCAAAGTTAGGGGCTCTAATTTTTCCTAAAGTTCATTCCTATCAAGGTTAAGGAGAAATAAACCCAAATGTGGCCCACTCAAAGTGGAAAAATGAATTATTTAAAAGAGGGGACGTTTTTTGCCTTATGTGGGTTTTTTCCATCTTAATATGGAGCCCCTCCCCCTCTTAGAAGCTTCCAAAAGGCCCCCTCTTGGATGGGTGACACTTGGCCATCATCCAAGGGCCTTTTCTTTAGGCTTTTAGCTATAAATAAGAGGCTTCTCCTCTCATTTTAAAGATGAAGGTTCTTGGTAGCATGGTTATGCTGCCAAAATCTTTGCTTCTCTTCTCTTCTCTCTTTATGTTAGCATTTTGCTCAAGCCATTCTTGGCTCATCTTTGTATTGAATCTTGCCCTAGTTGGGCCTATATTAGAAGAAATTCTTTGGAGGAAATCTCTTCTATGGTGTGTTGGCTTTCCTTTTCAAGCATTGAGGTATTGTTGTTCCATTTGTGAATATTTACTTTCATTTTGTTAAGCATAGATGCCCTTTGCAAAGGTCTCTGCAAAGGGATTGAATGGTAAATGGTTATTTGCTTTTCGTTGTGAGTAGATTAACTTAACTCTACAAAGGTTTTTGTAGGGATATTTATTTTGCTCATCTCCTTGCTTGCAATGTGTAGTCTTGCTCACCCATTTCTTGCAGATCCAAAGGCTTGAAGGAGGGCCTCCAAAGCCGAGCTCCTAATCTCTTTGTGTTTGTCAATCTACTTCTTTTACTGTTTACATTTTCGCTCATAAAGTTACGGGTCTAATAAAACTTGGTTTTATTCATTGGTTAATGATTAAAACCCTTGTTTTAGGGCCTTGACTCATTATATATTAGTATAGTAGCTTAAATATATTGTTTTTACATCATTTAGGTGGTTGGAAATTGCATTTTCAGCCCTCTAAACTTTATGTTTTCAATCATTTTCAAATCTGAAATTTTCTGTAAATATTTGTATTTTTATACTAACTTTAATAACATTGTTTTTTCTGAGTTTACTGTAATTGCTGGCTTTTGACAGGTTTTAACAGCTATTAAGGGGAGGTGCTGCCAAAAAATTATCAAAAAACACCCCTCTTTTGTAAGTAATTATAATCTTGTGGATCTTGCTTAGATAACTATGCCTAATCTTAGCTTGTAATATATCGACTCCATTCTTTATCTAAGACACTGGTTTAATAATTTAATAAACCTTAATAATTAATCCCTTTAACTAATTTGTTAATAAATCTAGGAACTTAGCATTCCTTAGGGACTACCCCCCTTGGCTCTGTTGGGATTAAGCCTAAACGGAGGAGCTGTGGACTGTGGTAACAGTGGTTCCCAGCTCTCACTTGCCCTCAAGGACGCACACAGTGGTTGGAGACTTTCCATGTTCTAAAGTGCGTATTAGGCGACAACATGAGCAAAACCATTGCAAGACTTGTCCGAATGACTTCAAACTTTGCCCAAGGGTGTAGGGGGACTCATGCCATTGATTTTGAGTACCCATACCCTTATTCATTGGCATTATTAGATGGCATTTAACCCTCTTTTTATCACACCATTTTTATGTTGACGGACAATTTTTAATCACCAAAGATAAAAAAATCCTAGGTAAAACCTAATGAAATTCTACAAGACTCTGGATAGTGTCTAGCATGGTTACATAGAACAACCCCAGGCCTCAGTCACCCTGTGGAATCGATCATTAGAACACCTTTCACCACTTTGGAGGTAATTTTGAGTGAAAAACTCAGATAATTAAAATCACTAAAAATGAATTTTAATTATCCAAGGAAAAAAAACACTCGATGAGATGACTTCCCTAATGATAATATCATAGATAACTAAGTTATACAAAAACTAGACCTTCATGTTGACATATCATTACAATATCCCTCGCAGGGGTGTGGAAATTTCATGGGGCAAAGATAAGAAGAAGAGCTGCCTCGCTTGAAAAAACTTTATTCGGTACTTCTTTCTCATCTTCAATGCACATGGTACATGGTTGGCCACCTAGTTGGTTAGGTGGTCACATTTTGGCTCCAATTGTGGGACGTGTGTTTGATCTGATCTTCAGGAAAGGAGAGGATATGAGAACTCCGAAATCTCTGGGTCTTATAATTTGTAAAAACATCTCAACTTGACAAAAAAACCTTAGCAACACAAGTTTTATGAAAAAGTCCAATGAACCATAGGTTGCTTTATAGAAAGTAAAAGAAACCTAAATACAAAAAAGAAATGCAAAAAGTAAATGCTCACTTTAAGGAGCTTATTTTCTTAATATAAGCAAAATAAAATAATATCTTAGGTAAACTCAAATATCCATTGCAACCAGCTAAGCATTTTATTGACCTTAAATTTCTGTCTTGTTGTTGGTTCCAGCCAAAGAAAGGGAATATTTATTAAAAAATGCAAACATGTGTGATGGTCTAGAATGGGTGGGCTTGATGGGGTATCATAAGCATGGATAATGTTATCAAACTACTTCCCAAACTGACGGGTTTTCCTGTAGGCTTCTTCTATCCAAGATTGGATAGGACTAATGTACGCATTTGTCAGATGAGGCACATTGACTACTCCATCGCACTGTTCAACAAGGCTTATTGAATGATAATTCTCTGTTTACGCCCCAAGTTTCTCCAAATCATAAGGAACCTTTGCACGCGAAGATGAAAGATGGGACTGTTCTACAATTAATTGCACCCAATCTAGATCTTCATTGTACTCTTTCTCGAAGTTTTCATTACTGATACTCGTGCATGGTTCTGAATGACATGGCTCTGAATAATCAATGGAAAATTTGAGCATTCACCTTCCATACCAAAATCCCCCAAAATCTCAAGATCCACACTCCCTTCTCTGGGCATGTCATAGATGGGATTCTCAAAAAGATTATCAAAAGTCTCATATATTGGATTTTCAATAAAAGTCCAACAATCATCATTCCCATCTACGTCAGTTGCGAGAGAGTCTTCATCGCTGGTATCACATTCCTGGATATAACTAACCTCCTGATGTTCACAATGATCATCCTTACAAGTTTTTTTTTCAAAGATATTACAAGCAGTAAAAATTCCAAAACTTCATCCCTAAGTGGTGAACATGGAGGAGTGTCATCATACACATTACAAACTTCATGAATTTCTTCATAAGTTTCATTATAAATATCTATGATGGTTTCTTCATGATGAGGGTCTAGGGTACAAATGGGATCATCATTACTGAAATAATGATGAAAAGATCCCCAATCTTTATTATTTTTTGTTGAGGGGTCATGAGGAGGATCTTCAACAATGTCTGAAGTTTGATAAACTTCTTCATTGATATCATCATGGAGGTGTTGCTCAATTTGTTCTCTTATCCTTTTTAGTTGGTCAAAGCCGTTCTCTAAAGCAGTCATCATATCTTCTTTGCCACTATGCCACCTCTTAAAAAAAATTTCCAAGAAATTTTTAAGGGAAGTAATGCTTTATCAGGAAGACCATAATACCGCATCCAAGTATCCTTACTTAGTGTACTAACAAATGCTCGCATCCTATTATCTTGATGAAGTATGTTGACATCATTTACCAAAAATGAAAGAAAATATATGATGTGATAGACAGTTGAATCACCATTTCCAAAAAAAAAAGGAAGGAGAACACTTCCCTCCTTTGAAAAACATGGCTCATGGTTGTGAAAGCTCGGGATGCCTGAGAAGTTAATGGGAGGATATGCATTTGAAATTTCTGCTCTGGATTCTTCGTCATCCATAATGGTTACTAATAGCACATATCTGAATTAATGATGCATTTTGCACTAAATTGGAGCTATAAAGCGATGAACTTTAAAGACTTTACAATGTTGCATGGGCTCATCTACTCACAACTAGTCTCAAAATTTTTATGAGAAATAGGGTTTTATCCCTTCAATGGAGTCACCATGTGAGAAGAAAAATATGCATTATAAATTTCTCACAAAAAACTATTTTTGCTTTTCTGGTAAATTGCAAAATAAAAAGGTTAATGGAGTCAACAGATGAATAATAAAAATCTACTCTAAACATTCATCGAACAAAGCAAAATCCAAAAGGAAAGAAAAAGTCGTATTCCGAGAACGACTTGTCCCCGACAACAATGCCAAAAATGTTGTCGCCTAAAACACACTTGATAGTGAAAGTCTTCCAACCACTAGGTGTGTTCCTGAGGGAAACTATGAGTTTATGACCCAATGTCACCTCAATTTCTAACTCCTCCATTTAGATCGACCTCCTAAAAAGCTCAAGGGGGTAGTCCCTATTTACTATGTTTCAAAGGTTGTGTTTTAGGAGTTAAAAGATGAATAGATTAATTTAAGTTTTATGGCAATCAATCATGCAGAAATGCAATAATTTCCATTGACAGACAAACTCTGCTTTGAAATTTGAACCAAATAAATCTGTAAGAATGAATAAGGATCAATTGCTTGCTAAACTAGTACCTATTTCGCTAGGGCTATGGAGTCACAAATAAACTAAATTAAACTTAACGAAATTACTAGATACATAAATCGATTTGAACTATTCACAATCTACAATAACTGATCATCAAATTAAATTAATGAAAATGCACTAAGCAAATAAAACCAATGGTAAGTGAAACTTGCTTGCAACTATGTCAGATCAAATAAAGAACTTGAAATAAAAAACGCTTTGAATATAGAATATGCAATGGAGTGCTATTGAAGTAAATGATGCAATGTTTTGCGAATGGTCCTGTATGTTTTAATTAATTTTTGGTCTCACTTGTGCTTAGGGGAATTAGAATGTTGTACAAGAAAATGTAAACTAACTAAGGTGTCTACCTCCAACCCTTATCCCTCAATTGAGAGAAACTGTTGGGTGCTCAACAAGAGAGCACAAGGCTCTCTCCTAGCTCCACAAATCAGTCCCAAGAACTAGTCGGGTGCTCAACAAGAGGACACAAAGTGCCACGAGGCCCCCAACAACCTCTACCCCTATAGCTCCACACACTAATCCTCGTTTTTCAATCTTGCAATAATAGATTGAAATGCCTATTATTCTAGCCCACTCAAATTTTCTCCCTTTCTTGTCACCCAGTGTCGGACCAATCAGCAAGGGAAGTGACTATGGGGCAAAGATTGGGGCAATGTTTATTTTGCTTTAAACAAAACAAAGAATTAACAATTATTAACAATGCAATCCAACACGATATTCCAAGGGTGGCTTGGCCAACTCACTTGCAAGGTGTGGTCAAATAAAATTTATATAAAATAGAATGCTAGCCGACACAATTTGCAAGGATGGCATAGCCAAATCACTTGCAAGGTGTGGGCAAAATAAAAGAAAAAAAATAAAATGAAATTCTAACTAAGCTAAAACCCAAACTGATCAGCAATTGCTTATGCAAAGGTGGGCAAGCCCAACTTCTTTTGCATGCAAAGGATGGCAAACAAAGAAAACTTCAATTTAACTTAAAATGCAAAATAAGAAATCAAGTCCAAGAGACTCTCTTGGACTTGTTACAATGGTTGAAATTTCAACATAAAGAAAAAGAGGAAAGAAGTGGGAAAAACCATGTTTTCACCCCTTTCTTGTGATGGCTTTGAACCTCTTTCTTTGGGGTAGCCTTTGCACCCTTCTTGGCTAAAATTTGACAGAGTTTTTGCCTTGTTTTGTCACCAACTTGTTAAAAACCAGCAAACAAAAAATGATAAAATGTGCCCAAAATCACTTTGGAGAAGTTAGTATGTTAGTGCAATATATATTCAAAATTTACACAAAGTTGTCAACTGAATAATTTTAAAAGAACTTAACTATATAAGAGTTAAAATCAAATTTTAAACACTCCACAAACTAAAACTAAAATGCAGAAATTTGTATGTAATTAAAGAGAAAATTGGTCCTTTGTTCTTTAAGAAGTGAAGCAATGGGACATCCAACCCGAGGAATCCCACTCTTCAATCAGAATAACCTGCAACTTATAAGATTTTCACTACACAACTACTCGAAGGTTAGAATCAAATAATAAACAAAAAAATCATAAACTTCAAACAAGAAAATATATGAATATTTTTTGCTACAAATATGAAAACTCCCAAAATTTATGGAATGAAAATACCATAAATCTTACCAAAGCAAATAAGTATGCTTTCTTGGCCAACCAAACTTGTGTAGCTCCTTAGGCATGGAAGCAAATCATCAGTCACCCCGTGGACTTGATCATTAGAACGCCTTTCACCACTTTGGAGGTATTTTTGAGTGAAAATCTAAGATAATTAAAATAACTAAAAATGAATTTTATATATCCAAGGAAAAAAAACACTCGATGAAAGGACTTCCCTAATGATAAATTCCTATTTAACTAAGTATACAAAAACTAGATCCTCATGCTGACATATCATTACAATATCCTTGTAGGGGTGCAAAAATTTCATGGAGAAAAGATAATAAAAAGAGTTGCCTCGCTTGAAAAAACTTTATTAGGTACTTCTTTCTCATCTTCAATGCACATGGTACATGGTTGGTCGCCTAGTTGGTTAGGTGGTCAACAATACCATATTGTGTAAACCGAAGAAGTGAGAAACCCTAGAGCGGGTTACGTTACTGTGTTAGATTTTTAATATTAAACTAGCATAACATTAGGATCTTTAACTGAGAGAACAACAAGCACAGCAATCAAATACAAGAGACAATGAACACAGTGTTTTTCCTCGGGGTAACCATAAATGGAGAAAACCCTGCAATTTCCTCAGAGATAGACTCAGCACCAAAAGTGAAACCCAAAAACAGTAAGATGATCTCCCGACAGCAGTAACCTCTTTCTTCCTTGCCCCAGTGTCTTTCTCTTCCTCAGCTATGCGCTACAACTGAGTGTGACTGAGTGTGTGATAAATAGAGAGGCTAACTCTCTATTTATACTAATTCTCGACTTGACTAAACCCAACTAGGGCCGACTTCACTAGGTGAGTCTAATAACCCTAGTGCCCCGGAATTGCGGGGACTTTAACCCTTAAACAATAGGAGGGTTACCCACCTTGACTTGACATGACTTGTTTACATTATAGAAACTCACGATAGGAACCTCGGGGCATGACATGACTCACGTACATTACAAATACATCCCGGAATAAACATCGGGTTACAATACATAAGAAATACAAGTGAATACATTCCGAAGTTACAATTACATCAACACTCCCTCTTAACTAGGAAGGTATTCTCTTGAAACAATTTATCAGCACAAGTCTTCTTTTTTGTATCATCTGGATCATCATCGAGTCTTCGTCATCTTCACCTTCAAGTCATCTCTATCTTCAAGTCACCTTCATCTTTAAGTCATCTTCACCTGGATCTGGATCATCATCATCGGATCTGGATCATCCCTTGATTTGGATCATCTCTAGAGCATCATCTCTGGATCTGGATCATCCCTCGATCTGGATCATCACTGCTGGATCATCATCACTGGATCTTCACGGGTGCTATCTCATGATTCTTCTCGTCATAGGAAGTTCTACAGAGTCAGCCCTTTTTCATTCTGGTTGTAGGCCTAGCCTCCATGTAGGTCTTCTTCAGCGCTTATATCTGACCCTAAGTCAGAATGGCCCGCCCAACACTTATATCTGATCATGTGGGAACCAATCCTATAATCATGTCAGAAATGCACGCCCAACACTCACATCTGACCATGTGGGAACACCTCCCACAACCCTGTTAGAAAGGCCCAACACTCACATCCGTCAACCAATGTTGGAAAGGCTCAGCACTTACACTCGCCCATGCGAGGAACCAATCCTCCATGCCGAAAGGCTCTGCACTTA
Organism: Pseudotsuga menziesii; assembly: GCA_001517045.1. NCBI lineage: Eukaryota > Viridiplantae > Streptophyta > Pinopsida > Pinales > Pinaceae > Pseudotsuga > Pseudotsuga menziesii. The sequence goes on along the minus strand of LPNX010081750.1, from coordinate 88,207 downwards.
CATCTGACAACCAATGTCAGAAGGGCTCAGCACTTATATTCGACCATGCAAGGAACCAATCCTTCATGCCGAAAGGGCTCTGCACTTACATTTGACAACCAATGTCAGAAGGGCTTGCACTCACATTTGAACATGTAGGAACCAATCCTACAGTCATATCAGAATGGCCCTCAGTCCTAGACTGAGCTACCTGGTAATTGACCAGGTGCCTCCATTCCAAGAATGGCATTCAGCGCTTACTTCTGATCATGTAGGAACCAATCGTACAGTCACATTAGAATGGCTCAGCACTCACATTTGACATGGAAGGAACCAATCCTCTCACCATGACAGAATGGCTCAGCCCTTACATTTGACCATGGAAGGAACCAATCCTATCACCATGTCAGAATGGCTCTGGGTCTCATCATTTCCCCTTGGAGGAAACCTCGATCAGGAGAACACTAAGCTTCTCCCTAAAGTACTCGAACTTCACCCTAGCCAATGGCTTTGTCAACACATCAGCTATCTGTTCCTCCGTCGCAACATATTGGAGCTTCACTGCTCCCCTCTGCACCATATCCCTGATATAGTGATACTTGATCTCGATATGCTTCGACTTGTCATGGAATACTGGATTCTCTGACAACTTTACACAACTCTGGTTGTCACAATGTATACAAGTAGCATCCATCTGGAGATTCAAATAAATCAGACAGTAGCTTCCGCAGCCATACCGCCTCACAACTAGCTGAACAAGCTGCGACATACTTTGCTTCAGCTGTACTCAGTTGCACACAGGATTGCTTCCTGCTAAACCAAGAGATCACACTTGATCCCATACTGAAGCAACACCTTGAAGTGCTCTTCCTATCGATGGCACTGCCTGTCCAATCTGAATCAACATAACCCTCTAGGTTAATCTTCTGATTCGCCTCATACTTGAGCCCATAATCAATTGTACCCCTCAGGTACTTCATAAAATCTTTAGAGTGAGGGATCCCTCTCTAGCTATTGGAATTTTTCAGAACAACCTAAAGTAGGGAGGTTTTTCTGCCTCCAGATGGTTCCTTGGTATAGTTTCCTAGTGGAGAACATCTTGAGGAACAACACCAAGACTTCCACATCAATGCCAATCTATCAATATCATCAAGGGTGTTCACACAAAGCAAAACCATTGTAGCTTTGTAATGTTCTCTTCTACTTAAGCATCAGAAGCACCTGCTAACCTATTTAATTCCCATAGGTTCGAGCGGGTATTATGGAAAAAGGGAATAGATTGCGGACAGGTAATACTAGGAGCAGAGTAGAGCATTTATTCAGTATTATTAACTCATCAGTATAATTAAGAAAGCCTTAGTTCTTCAGGCTTAAAGTAAATGAGCAATTAGAATTGCATGCATGCAAAAAGTAAAGTGCAAACCTTAAAAGTACATACTGACCCTAAAAGGTTATAAAAGAAGGTTAGTTGAACAAAAAATGACATTTATGATTATTATTAATTAGTTTGGTTTCTAGAGTAGCAGCAGTAGGTGCCGCGACATCAAGTCGGGATTGGAGACGAAGGTCTTCAACTAGCAAGGGGTTTCGGCAGTGAAATCTATCTTCCCTAATCACTTTTGGATAGATCATCCAGATCTATTATCAGCTATTCATCATCTTCATTTTTGATTCAGCAATCCGACAGACGGAAAGAGAGTTTCTTGCAGGTTCACATTTTGCTGTTGGGGAGCAACTTGAAATCCTGTGAACAATTTGCTGTGGCTTCGGCAGTGAAATCCTGGATCCGGATCATCACTCGATCTAGATCATCATCACTGGATCTGGATCATCCCTCGATCTGGATCATCTCTGGATCTGGATCATTCCTCGATTTGGATCATCTCTGTTGGATCATCATCACTGGATCTTCACGGGTGCTATCTCATGATGCTTCTCGTCACAGGACGTTCTACAGAGCCAGCCATTTTTCATGCTGGTTGTAGGCCTAGCCTTCATGTAGGTCTTCTTCAACACTTATATCTGACCCTAAGTCAGAATGGCCCGCCCAACACCTATATCTGATCATGTAGGAACCAATCCTATAATTATATCAGAAAGGCACGCTCAACACTCACATCTGACCATGTGGGAACACCTCCCACAACCTTGTTAGAAAGGCCTAGCAATCACATTCGTCAACCAATGTCGGAAAGGCTCAGCACTTACACTTGGCCATGCGAGGAACCAATCCACCATGCCGAAAGGCTCTGCACTTACATCTGAAAACCAATGTCAGAAGGGCTCAACACTTATATTCGACCATGCAAGGAACCAATCCTTCATGCCGAAAGGGCTCTGCACTTACATTTGACAACCAATGTCAGAGGGGCTTGCACTCACATTTGATCATGTAGGAACCAATCCTACAGTCATATCAGAATGGCCCCCAGTCCCAGACTGAGCTACCTGGTAACTGACCAGGTGCCTCCGTTCCAAGAATGGCATTCAGTGCTTACTTCTAATCATGTAGGAACCAACCCTACAATCACATCAAAATGGCTCAGCACTCACATTTGACATGGAAGGAACCAATCCTCTCACCATGACAGAATGGCTCAGCCCTTACATCTGACCATGGAAGGAACCAATCCTCTCACCATGTCAGAATGGCTCTGGGTCTCATCATTTCCCCTTGGAGGAAACCTCGATCTGGAGAACACCAAGCTTCTCCTTGAAGTACTCGAACTTCACCCTAGCTAATGGCTTTGTCAACACATCAGCTATCTGTTCCTCCATCGCAACATATTGGAGCTTCACTGCTCCCCTCTGCACCATATCCCTGATATAGTGATACTTGATCTCGATATGCTTCGACTTGTCATGGAACACTGGATTCTCTGACAACTTTACGCAAGTCTGGTTGTCTCAATGTATACAAGTAGCATCCATCTGGAGATCAAATAAATCAGACAGTAGCTTCCGCAGCCATACTACCTCACAACTAGTTGAACAAGCTGCGACATACTCTGCTTCAGCTGTACTCAGTGCCACATAGGATTGCTTCTTGGTAAACCAAGAGATCACACCTGATCCCATACTGAAGCAACACTCTGAAGTGCTCTTCCTATTGATGGCATTGCCTGCCCAGTCTGAATCAACATAACCCTCCAGGTTAATCTTCTGATTCGCCTCATACTTGAGCCCATAATCAATTGTACCCCTCAGGTACCTCAGAATATGCTTTGCAACAATAAAGTGAACATGTTTCGGATCTGTCAGGAATTGGCTCAAGGTGTTCACAACAAAGCAAATGTCTAGTCTCATGTTCGTTTGGTACATCAAGGACCCATTCATCTGACGATACATAGTAGCATCAACCGCTTCTGATGAAGCATCACTCAACAACTTCAGGTTTGATGCCATAGGTGTGGTCATGGCCTTGCAGTTCATCATCCCAAACCTCTTCAGGATCTCTACTGCATACTTCCCTTGTCCGAGGGAGATTCCATCTGCATTCTGCCACACCTCCATGCCTAGAAAATAATGCATCATACCCAAGTCCTTCATTTCGAACTTGGCAGCAAGCTTTCTCTTCGTATCAGTAATCAACCCATCCATACCTGTTACAAACAGATCATCTACGTACAGTAGGAGCATCATTGGGTTGCCATCTTGAACCTTGTAGTAAAGGTTGGAATCTGCTTTACTCTTGGTAAAACCCAAATTGGATAGAAAGCTGTCAATTCTATCGTACCATGTCCTGGGTGTCTGTTTCAAACCGTGCAGGGCTTTCTTCAATCTGCACACATGAGACTCCCTGTCATGTGTCTCAAAACCAAGTGGCTGTTCTACATACACTTCCTCTTCCACTACACCATTCAAGAAAGTAGTCTTGACATCCATTTGGTGTATTCTTCATTTCATCACTGCAGCCAGAGCAAGTACTGATCTGATGGAAGTGTATCTGGCTACAGGTTTAAAGGTTTCTTCATAGTCTATTCCTTCTTTCTGTGAAAAACCACGAGCCACGAATCTTGCCTTATATTTCTCTATGCTACCATCTGCAGCATGCTTGATCTTGTAGATGCATTTGGAAGTTACAACCGACTTCCCTTCTGGTCTTGGGACAACATCCCAAACATCATTCTTCATGATCGATTGATACTCTTCGATCATAGCATCCTTCCATTCTTCCGTTCTGCCACTTCTTCATAATTGGAAGGTTCTTCATTGATAAAGTCACATAGTAAAGCTACATATTCGGAGCAGGATCTGGTTCTCTTTCTTTTTCTGTGATTCTCTTCTGGAGCCCCATATCTTTCCGCACCTTGGATAATTTCTCGTACCCAAGCAGGTTTCCTCTTGTGAGGATTCTTCTCCTGAGGTGGATCTATAGGTCTTTGTGGTTCTTCAAATTCTCGATCTTCTTCTTGAATTTCTTCGTTCATGGTTGTATCATGAATTCTGAGTGCTTCTGCTTCTTTAAGTTCTTCAACAGGTCTCTTTTTGGATTTGTTGTAAGCTCTGTCTTTGTCAAATGTCACATCCCTGCTGATGTCGATCTTCTTGAATCCTGGGAAATATATTCTGTAAGCCTTCGAGCTTTCAGAGTATCCCAAAAATATACCCTTCTTTCCTGAAGGATCTAACTTTGTCCTCTTTTCTTTCGGAATGTGTATGTACACAAGACAGCTGAATATTCTGAGATGGCTGACTTCTGGTTTCTTGCTGGAAAAGACTTCTTCAAGTGTCTTATTCTCGATTACTCTGTGTGGAGTATGGTTCTGTACATACATCGCTATTCTGGCAGCGTCTGCCCATAGATGCATGGGAAGATCTTGATCATGAAGCATTGCTCTTGCAGCTTCCATGATAGTTCTATTCTTCCTTTCTGCAACCCCATTCTGTTGTGGATTATATGGAGTGGATAACTCCCTCCTAATCCCTGATTCTTTGCATAAGTCTTTGAATTCATTTGATGTGAATTCTTCGCCATTATCTGATCGAAAGGTCTTGATTTTCTTTTCTGTGTGGTTCTCGATCAAGGCTTTGAATTCCTTGAACTTGCTGAAAGCTTCATCTTTGTTCTTCATGAAGTAAATCCATGTCTTCCTAGAAAAGTCATCAATGAAAGAAACATAGTATACATACCCGCTTAGTGAACTTGATGACATTGGTCCGCATCCATCGGAGTGGATGATTTCCAAGATTCCTTTTGCCTTGCTCTCGCTACTTGGAAATGTCTTCTTTGTATTCTTTCCTTTCGCACATCCTTTGCAGATCCCTTCATGTTTTGCTTGAATTTCTGGAAGACCTTCAACAGCTTTGCTTGCAAGTGGTAGTGCTCTATAATGCACATGTGCAAGCTTTATGTGCCAAAGTTCATTTGGCTCTACTGTGTCGTGGACCAAAGCTTGTTCTGGATGGCCCTTCAATTTGTATAATCCTCCTTCTTGTTCTCCAATCACTATTGCATCGTCAATAGTCTTTCCTTTTGACCACATGAGGACTTGGCCATCTACAAATGCAACCCTCATGCCTTTTGCATCCAGTGCCGATATGGAGAGAAGATTCTTCTTTAGTCCTGGTACAAACAAGACATCCTTCATTTTCATAGCTTGTAGGAGGATTCACCACTACCTTTTATGGGATATTGGTAGTCATCCCCAAGTTTAACCTTATGGGGTGAATTATGTTCGGATAGTTTCTCAAAGGATTCCTTGAAACCTGTCATGTGTTTGGAAGCCCCACTGTCAATAAGCCAATCTTTGCTTCCATGAGGGACAGTTCCCGTGAGAGCGGAGATCAGAACATATTCATCTTCACTTTCTTGTTTTACTTTCTTCCTGGGAGGATCATCATCCTCACCAGTGTGAGCATGATGTCTTCTTTTGGAGTTCTTCTTCTTCTTGGATCCATTCTTATTCATGGGACAATTTCTAGCAAAGTGTCCTATTTCATCGCATGTATAACATCTGAGTTTGGATGGATCCCTTCTTACAGGATTGTTTTACTGATAAGAATGCTTACTTTGGTGATGATGATTTTCCCTTCTTCCTTTCCTGGAGTGTACTGTGAGAGCTTGATCTTCACTTCCCATCTTTTCTTCTCAAGCGACTATGCGAGCTTCTTCTTGTGAACATTCTTCCTACAGTCTGCTGAACTTGACTAACTTCTTCCTAGCACAGATTCCTTGGATGAAAGAATCCCATGACCTAGGAAGACCATTCAAGGTTGTCATCACAATTTCTGCATTCTCCACTTCTTCATCTACTGCTTCCTGCTGTTCTTTGATCTGGGAGACCCTTGTGAAGTGTGACTGGATGGTCTACTCATTCTGGATCTTTACATTCTTCAACTGGTTCCTTAGAGTCATCTTCCGATTGATGTTCATCCCTTCAAACAGTTTGGTTAGGGCATCAAACACGGCTTTAGGTGTCTTGAGGGAGGACATCTGTGGTATGAGTTGATCCTTGATAGAATCAGCAATGATCCTCTTTGCCATAACCAACTTCTTCTTATGTAAGGCCTTGGCCTCATCTCCCTTTGGAACTGGAACCTCCTCACTTATATAGGAGTCCAACTCATTTTCTTCTAGGACCAGGGAGATCCTATACTTCCAGGCTCGAAAGTTATCAGCTCCCTCAAGCTTTTCATCAAACTTGGTATGATGAGACATCTTAACTGAGAACCTCAAATGGAAATACAAAAGATTTAGATCTTACCAGGTCAAGATGTTGGATCTGGATTTGGAGCTGAAATCTTGCAGTGCTAATTCAGGAGCAGATTAGGGTTTTGCTTTTCCAGAGTTTTGTCCTACCAAATGCTTTGAATTTGATCCCTAACTTCGATTTTGGGGAGGAGATCAATCCAGGCCTGGGCTCACTGAAAAATTCCACTTTTGTGAAAAGCCCTAATTTCCGACAGGAGTGTCGGGTCCAGAACTGAAAAACCTTAGAATTGGATTCTGCTACGACAAAAAGATGCGCCCTAGGGGGGAGAGTTATTCCACCCTTCTTTTGCTGAAAATCTGTGGAGAGAGATCCACAAAGTAGGAAGCCCTAGTTCCTGCAGCTGCACAGTGTCTTCTTCTCAGGTTAGCTCTGATACCATGTTAGATTTTTAACATTAAGCTAGCATAACATTAGGACCTTTAACTGAGAGAACAACAAGCACAACAATCAAACACAAAAGACAATGAACACAGTGTTTTTCCTTGGGGAAACCATAAATGGAGAAAACCCCGCAACTTCCTCAGAGATAGAATCAGCACCAAAAGTGAAACCCAAAAACAGTAAGATGATCTCCTGACAACAGTAACCTCTTTCTTCCTTGCCCCAGTGTCTTTCTCTTCCTCAGCTATGCGCTACAACTGAGTGTGAATTAGTGTGTGATAAATAGAGAGGCTAGCTCTCTATTTATACTAACTCTCGACTTGACTAAACCCAACTAGGGCCAACTTCACTAGGTGAGTCTAATAACCCTAGTGCCCCGGAACTGCGGGGACTTTAACCCTTAGACAATAGGAGGGTTATCCACCTTGACTTGACATGACTTGTTTACATTATAGAAAGTCCCGACAGGAACCTCGGGGCATGACATGACTCAGGTACATTGCAAATACATCTCGAAATAAACATCGGGTTACAATACATAAGAAATACAAGTGAATACATTCCGAAGTTACAATTACATCAACATACTGAAGACATGAGAGCTCAATAAACCACAACACTATTATTATTAGACTGTACGGTGCAATATTGTAATGAGGGTCCTCACTCTTATAAAGAGTCCTAGTGAGCTAAACCATAACCCTAATATGTAAACCCTAATACGCCTAAAACCTAAGATGCCTAAAGCCTTAACTTTTAACTAAAGTCACTTAAGTGACTTTATTACATGTGTAGCCTTATCTTAACAACCTTTGAAACCATCTACTATTGGTCCTTGTTTCTGGCAGTTACTTCCAACAATTGATTCCGATAGTCAATCTACTGCTGTGAATCCTTGATAATCGCAATCAAAGAGGTTCTGATACATTGATAAAATGTACAACCCTAGAATGCTAATTTTCTTACGTTCTCAATTAGAGAAATCAATTGCAAAATATATTTAACTGTGAAAAATAATTTCTGAACAGAACATCAATCACACAATAGCTGGAAAAGTAAATAGTGGAAGCATAAATGAAATACACATATACAGAAATGATTTCTCCTCCAAATAAACTTATCATTAAGTGATCAAAGCTTACAGGGAAACCTCCGTAGTTTGCTAAATCCAATCACTATACAGATGGTCAAATCGTTCTTAAATAGATGAATATGACCTGGTGAAGAGGTGTATGGCTTGTTCAAAAAAGGGGAAAGCAACTGCTATAAAAGTACGACATGTATGACCTGCTATACGGTTGTTGTACGACCTTTCTATACAACCTTGTTCTTTTCCCTTCTTCTTGAACTCTGGTTACTCTCTTCCTTGCTAAATCTGCTCAACTAAGTAATTTATTGTTTTCCAAAACCCTAATCTACTAAGAGCCTAATCTCATCTTGAGATGGACAGTCTAGATTAAATCATGTCTAAGTCATTAATATATGAATTACACTTTATTAGACTCAACTTCAAAACATAAGATTTCACATTTTCTTAGTTAATTACAAAACAAAAACATTGCCCAGTTTTTGTAAGTGGTTACTTTACAAAATGTTTCGAAACACTCCTTGGATATTCATATTGAAACATGTGCAAGAAGCTTCTATTTGAACTACATTTCTTGACAAGTTCAATTATCCTACAGGAAGTGAACATTCGGATCTTTAACTGAGAGAACAACAAGCACAACAATCAAACACAAGAGACAATGAACACAGTGTTTTTCCTCGGGGAAACCATAAATGGAGAAAACCCCGCAACTTCCTCAGAGATAGAATCAGCACCAAAAGTGAAACCCAAAAACAACAAGATGATCTCCAGACAGCAGTAACCTCTTTCTTCCTTGCCCCAATGTCTTTCTCTTCCTCAGCTATGCGCTACAACTGAGTGTGAGTGAGTGTGTGACAAATAGAGAGGCTAGCTCTCTATTTATACTAATTCCCGACTTGACTAAACCCAACTAGGGCCGACTTCACTAGGTGAGTCTAATAACCCTAGTGCCCCGAAACTGCGGGGACTTTAACCCTTAGACAATAGGAGGGTTACCCACCTTAACTTGACATGACTTGTTTACATTATAGAAACTCCCGATATGAACCTCGGGGCATCACATGACTCAAGTACATTACAAATACATCCCGGAATAAACATCGGGTTACAATACATAAGAAATACAAGTGAATACATTCCAAAGTTACAATTACATCAACACTCCCTCTTAACTAGGAAGGTATTCTCTCGACACAATTTATCAGCACAAGTCTTCTTTTCTGTATCATTTGGATCATCATCGAGTCTTCGTCATCTTCACCTTCAAGTCATCTCTATCTTCAAGTCACCTTCATCTTCAAGTCATCTTCACCTGGATCTAGATCATCACTCGATCTAGATCATCATCACTGGATCTGGATCATCTCTGGATCTGGATCATCCCTCGATCTGGATCATCTCTGCTGGATCATCATCACTGGATCTTCACGGGTGCTATCTCATGATTCTTCTTGTCACAGGAAGTTCTACAGAGCCAACCCTTTTTCATGTTGGTTGTAGGCCTAGCCTCCATGTAGGTCTTCTTCAACACTTATATCTGACCCTAAGTCAGAATGGCTCACCAAGCACTTATATCTGATCATGTAGGAACCAATCCTATAATCATATCAGAAAGGCACGCCCAACACTCACATCTGACCATGTGGGAACACCTCCCACAACCCTGTTAGAAAGGCCCAGCACTCACATCCGTCAACCAATGTCGGAAAGGCTCAGCACTTGCACTTGACCATGCGAGGAACCAATCCTCCATGCCGAAAGGCTCTGCACTTACATCTGACAACCAATGTCAGAAGGGCTCAGCACTTATATTCGACCATGCAAGGAACCAATCCTTCATGCCGAAAGGGCTCTACACTTACATCTGACAACCAATGTCAGAAGGGCTTGCACTCACATTTGATCATATAGGAACCAATCCTACAGTCATATCAGAATGGCCCCTAGTCCCAGACTGAGCTACCTGGGAACTGACCAGGTGCCTCCATTCCAAGAATGGCATTCAGCGCTTACTTTTGATCATGTAGGAACCAATCCTACAGTCACATTAGAATGGCTCAGCACTCACATCTGACATGGAAGGAACCAATCCTCTCACCATGACAGAATGGCTTAGCCCTTACATCTGACCATGGAAGGAACCAATCCTCTCCCCATGTCAAAATGGCTCTGGGTCTCATCATTTCCCCCTGGAGGAAACCTCGATCTGGAGAACACCAAGCTTCTCCCTGAAGTACTCGAACTTCACCCTAGCCAATGGCTTTGTCAACACATCAGCTATCTGTTCCTTCGTCGCAACATATTGGAGCTTCACTGCTCCCCTTTGCACCATATCCCTAATATAGTGATACTTGATCTCGATATGCTTTGACTTGTCATGGAACACTGGATTCTCTGACAACTTTACGCAACTCTGGTTGTCACAATGTATATAAGTAGCATCCATTTGGAGATCAAATAAATCAGACAGTAGCTTCCGCAGCCATACTGCCTCACAACTAGCTGAACAAGCTGCGACATACTCTGCTTCAGCTGTACTCAGTGCCACACGGGATTGCTTCCGGCTAAACCAAGAGATCACACCTGATCCCATACTGAAGCAACACCCTGAAGTGCTCTTTCTATCGATGGCACTGCCTGCCCAATCTGAATCAACATAACCCTCCAGGTTAATCTTCTGATTCGCCTCATTGTTGAGCCCATAATCAATTGTACCCCTCATGTACCTCAGAAAATCTTTAGAGTGAGGGATCCCTCTCTGGCTAGTGGAATTTTTCAGAACAACCTAAAGCAGGGAGGTTTTTCTGCCTCTAGAGGGTTCCTTGGTATAGTTTCCTAGTGGAGAACATCTTGAGGAACAACACTAGGACTTCCACGTCAATGCCAATCTATCAATATCATCAAGGGTGTTCACACAAAGCGAAACCATTGTAGCTTTGTAATGTTCTCTTCTACTTAAGCATCAGAAGCACCTGCTAACCTATTTAATTCCCATAGGTTCGAGCGGGTATTATGGAAAAAGGGAATAGATTGCGGACAGGTAATACTAGGAGCAGTGTAGAGCATTTATTCAGTATTATTAACTCATCAGTATAATTAAGAAAGCCTTAGTTCTTCAGGCTTAAAGTCAACAAGCAATTAGAATTGCATGCATGCAAAAAGTAAAGTGCAAACCCTAAAAGTAATATGCAAACCCTAAAAGTACATACTAACCCTAAAAGGTTATATAAGAAGGTCAGTTGAACCAAAAATGACATTTATGATTATTATTATTGAGTTTGGTTTCTAGAGTAGCAGCAGTAGGTGCCGCGACATCAAGTTGGGATTGGAGACGAAGGTCTTCAGCTAGCAAGGGGTTTCGGCAGTGAAATCTATCTTCCCTAATCACTTATGGATAGATCATCCAAATCTATTATCAGCTATTCATCATCTTCATTTTTGATTCAGCAATCCAACAGACGGAAAGAGAGTTTCTTGCAGGTTCACATTTTGCTGTTGGGGAGCAACTTGAAATCCTGTGAACAATTTGCTGTGGCTCTCACTATTATCCTCATCAGGATCACACCACTAGACTGGGTGATCTTCAGTCCATTCCCGACACATCCGGAGCATTTATCGACAAAAGCAAGGAAGAAGAAGGCATCGCCCATTTAGCACAGATCAATTCGCTAGACTCTAGAGTACCTAGAGGAGTCAGAACTTCTACATGTGTCTCCTTTGCTGAACACAATGCTCACACTGAGAGGGGGGGGTGAATCAATGTGTGAGCAATTTAAACCCTTTTCACCTTCTATTAATCAATCAGAGTTTATCAAGCATTATGTTATCAATTGCATCGTCAACTAAATCAACTATCAGCCATAAGCACAATAATCACATCATAAAGAGACACAAGAATATATGTAAGGTAAACTTTATTTATTTGCAATGGAATACTTCAATGTTCACGATTACAATTAGCACCAACTGATAAGAAGAGCACCAACTCTCAATCCAAGACCCAGCTTGGTCTTGTCAGGTCCAACTGAGAAACGGTTGAGGAATCCAATCCCCAGGGTTGCAAGACTCAGCTTGTCCGTCAAGAAACACTTCTGTCATTCAATCAACAGCTGCTCAATACTTCTGCTCCAACAACAATCATCAACCTGCTGCTCAAGTATATGCTCATACTCATCATGCCAAGTCATCAAGGAATCTGCTCATCAAGAGTCTACCAAAAGACTTCTTCAAATATGACCTCAAAACAAGTACGCTTAGCCAAGTATCAAATCACTCATGAATCAAGCCAAAAACAATCCTTAAAATGTTCGTCAAATATGCATATAAACTTTCTCAGGCTAGGCTGATAAGGTGTACCAATGATGTCTTATCTGTTACTATCCAAATCACCACTGCTATCACTGTCAAGAAGGTTTGCTTCAAATCACAAATCAACACTATCAAAACACTCTGGCAGCTTCACGACCACTAAATCACATGACTGTGGTTTCATAAAAAATGGTTTGTCTGCTGCAAATATATCTTCAGATATCGAACTCAGAGATCAACAAAACATAATTCAAAACTCTAATCTGATCATCATTTATGCAACATTTCTGCCTTGTCTTTGCAATGATACTAACGGCTATGAAGCAAGATTATGCATGCTTCTTGACCATTTCCTTTACAAGGAGATTTTGTGATAAATAGATTGTTCCACATACCTTTATCTCCTTACAAAACTGATTCTATACTGAAATCAAGACTTCTTACTTTTTCAAATCTTTTGTCACCTTGAGGAGGGCTCAAGATATGATTTAGATGGTCTCCAGATGCTTCACTAAATTAGAACTCCATTATGCCTTGGAAGTAAACATAAAGAAAGCTTGCTTTCTTTATTTAATTAACCAAGTGATGCTACTGCTGTTCAAAAAGGGTGCTGTTCATCTTTTAGCAGGCCGAATTGTTCAGTCTTTGAGGGCTTTGACCAACACTTCAACAAACAGTTTGTATTCATCTTCAAAAGGATTATTACTGTCCTTGAAAACAGTGCCCTAGTCGGCCGAATTTCCTCATGCCATAAGGGCTTAGTTCACTCCACACAAGCTTGACATTTATACCAAAATTTTTCACTATCCTGCAAAAATTACAGTGCCTCAGCTAGGGCAAAAAACAGTCCTTCAAAATTATGATTTCATCCCCAAGAGAAAGCAACTTGGCTCCACCAAAATTATTCTCCATAGCCCAGCAATGTTTCATGAAAAACTGTCCAAAAACAAATATTTTGACCAAGAAAATTTTCAGCCTTTCCACAGGGCCGATTTTGCTTCAGTCACATGCCCGAAATTCCTCAGTTCAAAAACTAATAATCAGGGCTATGTTTTTCTGCATTTTTCCACAGTGGACTGCTCCCTACTGCGGCTGCTGCCTCTGTCCCCTCTATTCACCTGAAAAAACTCAGATCACATTACACAAAAATTGCTACTCATCAAATGAGACGAGCTTCCTTATTTATACACATTTTTCCACAGTTTTACTGAGCCGACATGTCAAAAATAAATAAATTATTATTATTATTTTTTATTTTTATAGTTTTCATATAAAGCCGACTTGTTTTATGCTTTTAAAAATAATTAAAAAAAAACTTCTTAGCAGGCCGACTTGTCATTTGGAAGGACATATAATAGTTCACATGTTTGTATCTTGTTGTAGCCATTTTTAAGGGCTGCTATATTGGCTCCAACATATTTTGATTTTGAGTTTACCATTAAATGAATGTAATCAATGTAGTGGGCATATCCAAAGGTTTTATGCATATTTTTCTCCTCATCCACAAGCATACCAAAACTCCGAAAGGAAGTGTACCACATGACTCAAATCACTTCTCTTTTTCCATGTTCCATCTATGTTCATGAGGAGCCATAACCAAGGGTTTCAAGAGCTCTCTTCAAAGATGTCATACCATTTTTAAACAAGGTGCTTTCAAGCCCATCATCCAGGACTTCATCATAGCATCAAAGTATCAAGGACCCCAAGAGTGACAGTAACATGTGTTTTGTTACCATATGAGCTTCTTCAACCTTCAAAGACCTCATCATCAGTGTCAAGGACTTCATCATAAAGCACAATTCCCCAACGGGCGTCAAACATGAGCTTTATAAAGCTTGTGAGCTTAAGGACCAAATTGTGGGTCCAAGCACTTCTTCAATGCTTCTACAAGTAATTCAAGAGCCACGAATTCCATCCAAGGGCAATAAGGTCAGAGAGATAGAAATAGTGATTTGCGTACCAGGAGGTGAGTGCGACATCGTCTTGATAGGTTGGACGGGAGTCAACACGATCTGAGGAGTCGGAGGAGGGGTAGATGGATCGAGATAACACACAAGAATACCCAAAGTGAAATGAGGTAGGTTGAGAGTAGCCATGACGAGCTTGTTCACAATGTTAGATGGTGGAAAGAGGAAGGGAATTGTGTGGACAGGTTGTGAACCCCAATAATATCTCGAGGTCTAGGGTTGAGGTTGAAGGTTTTTCTAAACTCCAACTCGGTTTCAAGCTTGATAGCTTCTCTTCATAGTTTAATGCCCAAACCCTTATATGCACAATTTTTTTCAAAAAATGACTAAACTTAAAACACATAGAATTCTTTTTCAATTTTAAACAACTTAGAAATTTTTACCTTCAATCAATAAATTCAAACTCAGAAATTTATGAGCCATTCACACATAAAAATTAACACAGATATTTTTTACCAATGGTCAAGGATAAAATCCCGAAGGGATAACCTGTTTCTGAGAGAGAATTTTATTTCCTCAGGGTGTCAAATACAGAAATAAAATCAACAGTACTTATCATTTTTCATCTCGAAAACTAAGCCAAATAACTGTTGTATGGAACCTAAAAAACCGTGCTGTACGACTCACATGTGTGGGCTGAAATTCTCGGTTTTTGTGTTAGTTGCTGCCTCGGAATCCATGTCAAAATTCTGTTGTACGGATATAATTTAATTTTTGTACCTGTCCTCAAAAAACGTGCCAAATCCGTAGTATTGTACGATCTTTCTCAAGATCTGTGCCAGTGTGCTGTACAGACTCATGTACAGATTTCTGTACGGAAATCTTCTCGAAATCTATGCAGTACCCTGTTGTACGGAATCACTCCTCGGGAAATGTGCCTAGCCTATCCTTCTCGAAATCTATGTTGTTTTTTATCTTCTCTCTCCTACTGATTCAAATTCTCTTCAAACCCTTGTTTTCTCTCTTCTCCTCCTCTCCAAAAATTCTCTTTGAAAAGTGAATAATCATATTATGATGTCAACTCCCTCTTTCAATCTAATGGTCAAGATTAGATTAAATGGAGGGTTCTCATTAAATGCTCAATGAGGAATTAATAAATGACATTTAGTGCACCTCATGCTACATTGTAGGAAACGTGGCCCCCCTGCCGTCCCCAACACGTTTCCGTGCGGAAACGAGGAAACGCGTACGGTACGGCCAGGAAACTTGTTTCCAGCTGGGTGGAAATGTTTCCCGGTATGGAAACCCGTTTCCTTCTGACGAAAACTCGATTTCTCCATTTCCATCACGTTTCCGGTTTTATTCATGAAAAATTGATTTTTTTTAATTGTTTTTTCTAGTAATTGGGTATTTGCTTAGGGTTTATGCTTCTAGAATGTTTTAAACAATTATAAAAATGCTCTAACCATTGTCATTCATCATTCACTAATCCATTCGTTGTGGTTTTTTAGCTGTGGGCTTTTTGGAGCACGTGACAGCTCACGGCAGTGGGTAAATGACAACAGTTTCAGTCTTCAGCATCATGTCACGATCCTCACGGTGGTTCGACATCATCCTCAGCATCACCAGCATCATCGGGCCTCTCATGATCCGACAACATCATCACCATCACCAGGCCACTTATCTCTCACGACCACTTACGAGCATACTCACAGGCATACTTTCACGGGCATATCTCTCACAGGCATACTCTCACGGACACTTATCTCTCACGGCAGCTCATGGTGGACTATCTCTCACGGCAGCTCATAGTGGACTATCTCTCACGCTGGTGTATATATATTTTTTTTGGCATTTGCAGAGTCCTCTCACGCTGGTGTATATTTTTTTTTTGGCATTTGCAGAGTCCTCTCACGTTGGACTACATCCTCACCCTCTCACGCTTACGCTGGTGTATATTTTAAATTTTTGGCATTTGCAGATTCGAGGACAGGAGTATTCAGTGGTTTTTTTGGAGCAACTACAACTTCATTTTGTTGGTTTTGGCAATGATCTGGAGTAGCTTCACCTACATGAAACACTTTGTGGTGAGAAGCATGCTCTATGCAACTTATTTTTTATTGTTTTTTTATTTTTCTCATGGAATATGCTTCACAGTTTTAAGATTTTTATGGTTAATTTTTTTTAAATTTTTTTGTGTAGTAGCAATGGCTTCCAACCATGCTCTTGCTTCAGCCCCTAAGTCCAACAAGTGGGCTGAATACTATCCTTTCTGGGCTCATGTTCAAAAGATAGAAAAATGTGGAGGCGGTGCTCATGGGAATGGCGATGTACTCTGTGCAAATTGCCCTATAAGGGCTACTACCCAAGAGTCAGATCACATTTCTTGCATGAAACATGAAAGGATATTAAAGGTTGCCAAAAAACAAGTGACCCAAGTGATAGGAGGAAGTATGAAATTGAGCAAGATGAGGTTGATAGGATTAAAAGAAGACATGATCAGCTTGCTAATTCTTTCGTTCAACCTCCAAACATCGAGCCAAGGATTGTGCTTGAAGCAAGGAAGAGGAAAGCAACTCAACAATAGGTACAACCATCAAAAAATACCAAAGGGACTTCTTCAATG
Source organism: Pseudotsuga menziesii (assembly GCA_001517045.1). Lineage (NCBI taxonomy): Eukaryota > Viridiplantae > Streptophyta > Pinopsida > Pinales > Pinaceae > Pseudotsuga > Pseudotsuga menziesii. The sequence goes on along the minus strand of LPNX010081750.1, from coordinate 71,200 downwards.
CAAGAGAGCAGAATAGCCAAATTGGTGAATGTTCAAGGGAGAGAAGAAGCTGACACAAGGGTGGCCATGGCCATCTATGCTTGTGGGATACCTTTCAATGTAGTTTGGTCTCCTTATTGGCATGATCTCGTGCGGGCAATTAACACAGCTCCTGCTGGGTACAAGGGGCCAAACTATGAAAAAGTCCGAACTGATCTCCTAAAAAAGAAGGACCTTATGGAGGATATCTTAGCATCGATTCGTGGTTCATGGGGTAGCTTTGGAGTTACCGTGGTCTCAGATGGATGGACAGATACCAGGCACAGGCCATTGATAGACATCATTGCCATTTCTCCAAAAGGAGCAATATTTCTAACGGCTGAAGATTGTTCAAGGAGGTGAAAGATGCTCAATTCTTTGCTAACGTTTTAATTAAATCTATTGAGCAAATAGGGCCTAAGAAGGTGGTGCAAATTATCACGGATAATGCACCAGCTTGCAAAGTTGCAGGTTTAATTGTTGAGAGCAGGTTTGATCACATTTTCTGGACACCATGCTTTGTCCATAATCTAAATCTGATCTTAGAAGAGATAGATAATAAAGTTCCATGGATCAAGGAACTCACAAGGAAAGCAAGGGAGATAGTTAAATTCATCACCAACCACCACCAATCTCAAGCCATATTTCGAGAGTACGCCAGATTAGAGTTGTTGAAAGTTGTTGAAACAAGATTTGCCTCCAACTTCATCATGTTGTGTTGGCTTGTTGAGGTGAAGCAACCGTTGGTTTCTATGGTGGTGAGTCAACTTTGGGCTGAGTGGAGACAAGCAAATTCAGATTAGGGAACTATGGTGCGTAGATTGTGCCTTGACGAGGAGTGGTGGAGCAAGATAGATTTCTTGCTCAAGTTCACAACCCTTGCTTTCGAGCTTCTTCGAAGCATTGACACGGACCAACCTTTCTTGGGAGAGGTATATGATGGCATGGATACCATGGTTGAGAAGACTGGAAATCATTTCACAGGAGTCTCCTTAGCTTTTATTTGTTGATGTTGGTTTTTTGCTGATTTGGTATGGAAAATCATGGTTGACAGGTGGAACAACTTCAACACTCCATTGCACACTTTAGCACATGCCTTGAACCCAAGATTTTATGATGAACAACTCATTGCTCAAAGCAATGGGAAGAGGAAGGCACCCCATCAGGATAGAGAGGTGGCTAATTGAGTCAAAAAGGCCCTTAAGAGAATATTTCCAGCTCATCTACATAGGGAGGTGAAGGAAGAATTTGTTAGTCTTGCCGTAGGATTGGATGATTATTTAGATATATTAGCTTTGGATGAGAGAAGCACCATGAGTCCAGTTAGATGGTGGGTTTGTCATGGAGCAAATGGTGTTCATTTGCAAACACTTGCCATTCATGTACTTTCATAGGTGGCAAGCTCTTCATCAGCAGAAAGGAATTGGAGCACCTGTGGTTTTATCCATTCTGTGAAGCGCAATAGGTTGGGTTCACAGAAAGTTGAGGATCTTGTTTATGTGCACTCCAACCTTCGCCTTGCATCTTGTAGGGGTCTGGAATATAGTAGTGGTCCTTCTAAAGACTGGGATGTGGATCTAGAATCCTCTGACTTGGACATGTCTTTTGCTTCCCTGAATATTGAGGATCCTAGAAGTGGAGTTGGCCCTTCTTCTTCCACTCAACAATCCACTATTGGATGTGCTTCTTGTCCTATTTTCCAGGAGGAGTATGGAGATGAGCCCGAGTATGATGACTAATTAGTCTTTGGGCTTTAGCTCATGTTTGCTTTTATATGTTCATTGTTCATGTTGCTGTAGCATTGTACTTGTAGCCTCGTATATAAAGGCTGATTTTGGATATATATGTATTAGCTGCTTACCCTCATTTATGAAGGCATTTTTTGGCTATTTCCACTTGCATTATGGAATCGGTTATGAAATTACGAGTAAAAATGTTAAAACTTAAATGAGATGCTGAATTTAATCTGTAAATAATTATAATATATATTATATATATATATCGTGTTTCCCCTTTTCCTAAATTTTGGGGGGTCACGTTTCCAAGGCGTCCCCGTTCCCCCCTTTTGTGCAACTTAGAACTTCGGATAAACCATGACTTTTATCTTTTAATGAAGTCACTTTAAAAATATAAAGTACATCTCACTTCATTAAATTAAATATGACTAGGGGTCACCAATTAAAGTGTCCTTGTCCACCCCCAAGGTAATGCTAGGTGAACAAACACTTCCTAGGTAACTTTTCAACAGAGGTTATGACTGAGGTTGCGAGGAGGTTGGAATGCTACCAGATGTAATAGTGCACAAATATGATAAATCAGTCGGCGAAGGAGGTGGTAAGGACAAAAATGTGTCCATCATAGGAGCGCTAGCAAATAAGTCTGGGCCAGCAGCAGACAGGGAAGGTATGGACACGTTGTCGAAGGTAGTGTCGATAGTAGGAAGGACGTGTTCCAGTGTGGCCGGTCCCTTTGGATCTTAGTACGTCAGTTGGTCGATGGTCACGATCTTCCCATCATGAGGGAACATCAAGAGTCTAAAGACAGAAGATGTAACGACTCACATTGCATACATATAACTATGTCCTAAGAGGAGGTTGTAATCGAGTTGGTCGTTGACAACCTCGATGTCAATCAACACTGTTTTGCTAGATAACTCAACATGGACATTCGTGAGGATGCCCTGGGGTTGAGCAACACGACCATCATAGGCGCAGAGAGTGGTGGGAGAAGATTGAAGGGTAGGGGATCCAAGTTTCTGCCAGACAAAGGTTGACATAACACAGGTGGATGCCCCCTCATCAATGATGCATCGATGAATAACCAAATTCCGAATCGTGATCGAAACTTGGAAGGCAACGGATGATGGCATCCAGGGTTATCCTTGATCCAGGCCGAAGGTGATCAACCTAGAATCAGAGGGATCGACGACACCTAATGCAGATAACAACGCTTTCCGTTGCGAAGGACAGGTTTTGAGCACTTCCAGAGCGGACATGGCCGAGGGAAACTGAGTCAAATCATCGAATATACTGTAGTTGAGCGCAGCTCTAGCAGTGGCGTTGTTCACGACGTGACGCAAAGGGAACCACAGGACTTTGGCAGTCCCGTTCGTAGGGGGTCTCGACAAGTGAAAAGACATATCAGAAGCGGTGGAGGTAGATGCTGCAAACGGGTTAATGGTTTCCGTGGTGGAGCCATACTGGTTTCGTCGAGTCTGGAGGATGACATCAGACGATAACGTCATGAGGTGAGGTTGTGAGGTGGTCAGAATGCTGCTAATCATAAAAAATAATACAAGCCATCATAGTAAACCACCATCTGAAGCATGAATATGTCTAATGGACACTGATAGACCATAAATAATCATCATCCACAACTATTGGTCTAAAACTCATCCCAGACACTACTCTTGGCTTGGTCAACACTGGGTTGACTAGGTCAAGACTAATCAAACAATGACCCAAGTGCTAATCTTTGATACTACAAGTTACAAATGGACATGCATACTCAATTATTTATGATAATAGTGAGACACAAGTACAAATAGCTTCTGTTGGCGAGTATAGGCACAATACATATATATAAATAATCTAAATCAAAATAATCAGCTGCTTTAATCAAGAACCTCTAGTGTATACTCATTTATAGATTTAGCAATTTTGGTAGTCAAGGGTGAAGGTGAATGAAACCAGGTAAGGCCAAGGGAATGACTTGACACTCGACATTGTAAGCATCTAGGCTAAAGGACAAGTGAATCCACACAACAAATAAGTTGGACTAGGTGAACAATAGGGAATGTTAGTATCTCACAAATGGGTGGAATGATGAGAAGGCTCCACTAGACTCTAGACAAGCAGCGTTTTAGCAATTCACTTGCACAACAATATACACTAGTTAACTTCTAGTGGTAGGTGCTCTGGTAAGCCTTCTGGGCTTCCAGAAAGTGACAAAGACATGACCTTTGGGGGCTAGTCTCACCCTATTGCCCTATGGGGAAAATGAGCCATACATTATACAATGAATGAGTGCTCATCCTCTAGCCATCAACTTTTATGACATTTTTTTCACTTTTGTAGAAGGTAATAGCCAACATACAAAGGCAGGTGCCTTGGAAAGCCTTCTGGGCTCCAGAAAATGACTAAGGCCTAGCCCCGCTACCAACAAGCATCCATAGCCTCGACGAGTTTGCCTCACTGTGTTGCCCTTGTGGGGGCAAATGAGCCTTACATCATTCAATGAATGACTGCTCATACTTTGACCACTGACTATTTTATAAAATTTATACTTTATATGCAATAGTGTCGAAAGACACTTTTGATTTGCTGGCAAGGCATCCATTTAGAAAAACTTTAAGCTCCGATGCCTTAGTGTCTAAAGACACTCTTTGGTAAGACCACTTGTGTTCAAGACTGAGAGGTAGACCATCCCTGTGACAAGCATCACATAAACCAACTTCGAGACACAATTTAGACATGGAGACCTATTCCAACATAGACGTGAAGGTGGGGGAAATCCTAGATGTCACTAGTCAAGTTACAAATCAAGGTTAATCAACAACAAGGGAAGGCAATGGATGGACAAAGACAGTGAAGATGGTGCCAGGACTAGCACTCTGTGTCCTTAAAGAGAAATGACCAAACCCATACTACAAGTAGGGCAAGGCCAATGAGTATACAGAGGAATCTCTTGGACATAACAACTAAATCATTTATAATTTAGATTCCAAGTAAAACCAAAATAAAGTATCGCTGACATAAAACCATTATCAACTAAGTGTCACTGCTAAAATAGACAACAGAGCGACATCAAAGTCCATATGCACGAAACCATAATATCACCTTGGTCATATACCTGCACTGGATCTGAAACAAAACTAAGGATCACTGAAACAACTGTTGCTGCTACATATCATGGGTACTGTAATAATCTCTCCTTTGGGTCATGAAAAATGGCTAAGTCAGACACCGAATCTGGGGTCCTGAGGCTCAGTCATGGCATAGAATTGGTCAATCTGGATGCTCTGGATCTACTGAAAGTGAGAGATCATCAACTAGTGGATCATCATCTTCTGATCTCACAGTAAAGGACTGGCTCAAAGAACTGCTCAGTACCGCTCATAAATAACAGTAGCCCAACTACTATATATGTGGCAATAGGCATGTTGCTACATAACTACATGCTTGATTTGGGGGCATCATCCAACATCATGACTAAAAATGTCATGGAGAAGTTAAATCTAAAGATCACATGGCCATATTAAAAATTTTGTGCCATAGATTCTAGAGAAATCGATGTTGTTGGGATAACACTACACTAAAGTATCAATCAAACACATGAGACATGGAGATTTTTTGTCAAAAGATCGGGCAAAACACTAGAAGAAGAAATTTTATTAATAAGAGTGCTAAAAAATTCTCCATCAACACATGAATTAATTCCTTCAACCCTCACTGGAATTACACCTAACTGAAGCAACAAACAAATACCTCGAAATTTGTGCCAACTAACAGCTGTATGACCCAACACGTGTTGTACGACTGTAATTTTCTGTTGTACTTTTCTTCCTAAAAAATTGTGCCACGTGCCAAAAATAAATGTTGTTGTATGGCTTGTTAGTCTGCAATAGATGTGACAACATTGCCTTGGGAAATGTTCCCACACGTGCTGCTGTACGACCTCTGTCAAACTGCTGCTGTACGGTCCTTCTAGCTTCTTTGGAAAGTGTGCTGCTGCTTCTTGCCTTGGGAATCGTGCCATTGCTCTAGGGTATCTCTTTTCTTTCTTTACTTCTCTTCTTCCTCTCTCTTCATTAATGGTGTGTATTATTTGTCTTTTCTCTCTCTGTTTTATACTTCAAAATTTGTAACTACCTATCTTAACCACCTAATCTAGGGTTGAGATTCTTTTACAAAGTCAAGGGCCATCATTTAATGCTCTCACATTTAATAATTAATTCACTTTAATTATTAAACAATCACTTAAGTAAGACCCATTCTATAAAGTATGAAACATCACTTTATTTATATAGCACTCACTTATTACATAAATATACAAGGACAAAGTCTAAGTCCTCATCATCGCACCCACACCAAAAATATGAGTGAGGACCTTCATAATTATCTTTCAACACTTCCTCTTAACGAGGAAGGTCCACAACACCATCTCTGTAAATTTCTTAAAACTCAATCTTGAGCTACACAGTATATATATATTTTTTTTATTACTGTTAACCACAAATGAGTTTCTTCACAAATAATGTCGCCGAAAATAAATTCTGAGAAAACATATAATAACAATCACACCAATAGAGACACCAATATTTTTGGGTATGGAAACCCCTGAAAAAACCCAAGATGGGAAAACCGGTGCAACAGTCTGAGAAGATATTTTATTAGCGAGATTTTGAACAATACAATCCAAAAATTCGATTTTAGCCAACCTTGAAAAATCGTACAACCAAAACTTGCTGAGAAACCCCAACAAGATCGTAAGGCCCCCGTGTCAGCGTGTACGGCCCGACATCAGCATGTACGGCCCCCGCGTCAACATATGACCTCCTCTTTGTCAGCGTACGACCCCTGCGTCAACTTGTACAACTTCATGCATCAACCTCTGCGTCACCTGTATGGCTCCCCTGCGTCACTGTCACGACCTCTGCGATTTGCCTGTGTTGTCTTGTCGATCTCCAGAAAGATGGTCTTCAATCTCACTCTTTGAAATTCTTCTGCGAACTTCTCCCTGTCACTCTCCGGCTAAAAAGCTATGATTAAGAAATCTCCCTCTGGCAATGTATGTGCTAAAGCAACGGTGTGTGTGTGTGTTCTCTCCACCAAATCAATCTCCTTTTAACTCATTGGCCAAGCAAAAACCTATGGATCAATGGATGAGATCCTCCGGTGAGATCAGTGGCCAAGATTAGATTAGCCATCACTTAAATTATATTTCACTTGAACTTTATACAAGTGCCTCCATTAAGTCAAATTAAAATCAGATCATATAATGCACTTTTCCTAAGTTTAAACTTTGGATAAAGGCAATGATCAATCTGGATTCCTGTTTTATGTCTTCTATCAAGCAAGGACACATGGAAATGATAGAAGACCTTCCTTGTTGCCACTTTCTAACACTCCCTCTCAACGAGGAAGGGATTCAGTAGCAACGCCAACTTATATTTGAACTTCACAAAACTATGCCTGTAAAGTGCCTTGGTGAAAATGTCTGCCACCGTTCATCTGTTTGAATGTACGTACTCCAACCGAATGGTTCCTCTTTGTACACAGTCTCTCAAGAAGTGATACTGGATATCTATGTGTTTTCTCTAGTCATGGAACATTGCATTTTCAGATAGCTTGATGCCAATTTGATTGTCACAACGAACCACTGTAGCCTCCAGCTCACACTCGAATAACCCTGAAAGCAACTTTCTCAGCCACATTCCCTCACATGCAACCAAACTGGTTGCCATGTACTTAGCCTCTGTTGAGCTCAATGCAACCAACTTCTGCTTCCTGCTGAATCAAGAGATCACTCCTGACCCAATGCTGAAGTAGCAACCTGAAGTACTCTTCCGGTCTTCTACACATCCTGCCCAGTCAACATCTGTGAAGCTTGCTAATTGTACACTCCCATTGCGCTCATAAACCAACCCGTACTCCGCTGTACCTATGATGTAGCGAAGCACATGCTTCACAACTATCCAATGTACTCTCCGAGGGTCCACCATGTACTGACTCGAAGAGTTGACTACAAAGCTAATGTCTAGCCGTGTGTTTGACCAGATACATGAGTGATCCGATAAGTTGGTGATACAATGTAGGATCAAACTCCTCTGACCTTGATGCATCAATCTTCCTCCAATTGGAAACTAGACGGATAGACATGGGCTTGCAATCCTGCATCTTGAATCTCTTCAAGATCTCTACGACATTCTTCTCCTGTCCAATGAAGAAGCACCCATCTCTCTGCCAAACTTCTAAACATAGGAAGTAATGTATCAACCCAAGCTCTTTCATCTCAAACTCAACTGCAAGGTTGGACTTGCAGTCGTCAATCAACCTCTCATCTCCTGTAAGAAAGAGATCATCTACATACAAGACAAGTATGAGAGGTACCTCACCTGACAAGAAGTACAAGTTGTGGTCAACCTCACTCTGCTGGAATCCCATCCCTGTAGAGAGTTGTCAATCCTCAAGTACCATGCCCGAGAGGCCTGCTTGAGCCCATAAAGATCTCTCTGCAACTTGCATACATGTGTCTCCTTGTTCTCCACCTCGAACCCCTCGGGTTGCTCAATGAATACTTTCCTCCTCTATAACTCCGTTGAGGAAGGCAATCTTTACGTCCATCTGATGAACACCAATCCATCTCTGCTGCTAATGTGATAATAGTTTGAATAGAAGAATATCTGGTGACAGGGGTGAAGGTCTCCTTATAGTCAATACCTTCCGTCTCTAAATACCCCTTTGCCACGAAACGTGCCTTATACTTCTTCATGCTTTCGTCTACTGCTGGAAGGTTTGGAGTTAATCAACTCCGTCATCGGTGCCATATAGCTAAGTCTATCTGGTGGTTTGCTTTGCCTCATGGAGCTCTATGGACCTAAACCACTTAGGCCATGGCCTAGTGTCTACCTGTTGTGGCTGCTGGATATCCTCCTCTTGTTGCAGCTCATCCTCTAAGTCAATCATCAAAGGGTCCTGTCCAACTGGCTCCCTCTGAATACTAGAACCTATATCATGTGTCTGTACTTGTACCCGTGGCTACTCCAACTTGACCCCCGAGTACTGTGGTAGTTGCTCCTGTGCTAGTAACTCCATAGATCTTTGTAAGGCTTTGTCCTCATCAAACTGGACATCCCTGCTCACAATGATTCTCTTGCGAGGCAGAATATATACTCTGTATGCCTTAGATGTCTCGCTGTAACCAACAAGTAACCCCTTCTTACCAGAAGGGTCCAACTTCTTCTTAGTGTCAACATGAACGTGACAATAGCAGACACTGCCAAATATGTTAGACACAATGGCTTACCGAGAGCGGGGGGGGTGGAATCAGTAAGCTCAGACTTACTTCAATTTTCACTTCTTCAAGCTCTAAAACTTAAGTCATCATTTCACATTCAATTCAACATCATATTCATCAATAGACTATGCATCAATAATCAATTCATTCATCAAATAAAAAGCATAATCATCAACACATTGCACAAGAGTCACAAGATATAATGTTTGTAATATTTTTGTATTTCAACGGCTGCGACCATGAGGTAAATCATCTCCTATTGATAGAGAAGCACCTACTTGTATCCAAGACTTTGCTTGGTCTTTTCTTAGATCCTACTAAGAAATTAGTTACAAGACCCAACTTGCATTTACATAAAGATCTCTGTCACATTACATTTCATACATCATAGTCAGTCTTGTCATCAATCTGATCACTCTATCATTGACCTCTGCTCACCAATCTTGTCTAATCACATATCATGGCTTTTGTTTACATCAACACTTATCTTGTTCGCTGCTTACCAACAAAGTCTGCTCCCCCACTAGATCTGCTCATATCATCTAAGTCTGCTCTTGTTCATTGAAATCACATTTCATCTCACACTATGTAATCAACATATCAACAATGTTTGCTTAAAATTGTTACTGTGGATCATCTCTGGACTGTGTGTTCTCTTGCACGCTTGGACTGTCAAGCCTGGTTTGTCAAGGAGTATGTTGTTGCCAACCAAGACTTCACCAAACTCAGAATGCAACGAATGTCACTTATTCATAGACATTCATGAAGATCAAAACCACAAGCATAAACTCGGATTGAGGGTGTGTCCCCATAAATCAATTCAGACTTTAAAAATCAGACTTCAAAACTTCACCAATGAACCACCGAATTCTTTAGAATTTGGACTGTGGATGTGTACTGTAGAAGACCTCAATGTCTGTCAAATTCGGATTGTGTCTAGGGCAGCAGTCAATGTCCCAAAACTTGACTGTTGAAGTGGTTTGACCCCAAAAGAGTATCTCAGTAGGCTGCCTCAGTCATCCATCCACTTCACACTGTTGAGTACCCAGGAGAAACTTAGATTGTATCTCTTAGGGCAGCAAAAAGGTCAAGCAAAAGATAAGAACAAAAAAATCATCCTTCAAAAATTCAAGACTGAGGCTGTTGCCGCCGAAATTCCTCAGTCCAAACGAAGTTTAGAGCTATCTTCTACTTCACTGAATTCCCTCCACAAATTCAAAACATAAAACTCTATTTATACTCATTTTCCATGAGGCTTTGTCAAGGGTAAATTAATTATTTAAATGGAGCCGACTTCTTTGAGGAATGTTTCAATTAATTTATTATAGTTTTTATTTTTGTTTTCTGTTTGGAGCCGACTTCACTAGTTTCCCTTTCATCATTTTTTTTATGGTGCGTATTTCCACCAAGCTTACTCACCATCTATACCATGGTCTGTGCACTTCCTTTTATACATGTTTGTGCATTATTGTTTGGATGATAACCCATACTAAAAACTTCTTCAAAGTCATCAACATTATTATGATAGTTAGGTGGCTTCAAAGACTTATACATCAACGCATTTGAGGTCTCCATATCAAGAACACACCCAATGTATCTTCATTACCACAAGGGACCTTGAAGATAAAAACAATAGCACCATATGGCTCCACAAGTTTGTGAGCTATCAAATCAACAAGCAATCAAGCGTGTGTGGCTTTCAAGAACTCAGTAAGCCACAAATGACCACAGAATGGGTCATTTGGTCCATCTTGTCACCTTGTCAAATCCTTGACCGACTTGTGCTTGCTAAGTCTTGCTTGCCATCAGCCTTCTCCTTTGTGCCATGTCTTGACTCTTTGCCTTGTCCTTGCTTTCCATCAACTTTGTCTTTTGTCTTGTCACCTTGCCATGTGCATGCCATGTGTTTCTTCATGTACCAATTTTGCTTATGTCATTAATGTGTTGTCATCAATGACAACCATATTCATCAAAATATGCGTAGATGACTCACATTTGGTCTAATGCCTGTGAAGATGTCCTCGGGCGTCTTCCTCCCCAAAGTTGTGTGGGGACACCTGTTCTGAATGTAAACTGCGGTACTGTATGTCTCAACCCATAGGAATATTGGCAATCCCTGATCAAATAGCATGGCCTTGGCTGCTCCTACCAATGTCCCGTTCTTTCTCTTTGCTACTCCATTCTGCTGCGGGGTATGAGGAATTGTGTGCTCCTTCCTGATCCCCTCCGATGAATAAAACTCCAAGAACTCATTCTAGGTGTACTCACTCCCGTTGTTTGTCCTCAATACCCGAATCTTCTTCCCGGTCTGGTTTTCCACGAGAGTCTTGAACTCCCGAAACTGCTTGAAGACCTCTGACTTGGCCTTCAGGAAATAGATCCAGGTTTTCTTGGAATAGTCATCAATGAATGTGACATAATAACTGTAGTCACTGAAAGATTGGACACTCATGGGTCCGCAAACATCCGAATGCACCAAGTCCAAGGTCCCCTTAAACTTGTGCTCACTCAGTGGGAAAGGCTTCCTGATGTTTTTCCCCAACACACAACCTTTCTAGTGGTTATGCTTCTCATCTTGTACCTGAGGAACTCCAATAACTGCCTGTCTCAAATGCCTCAGTGCTTCATGGTGTAAGTGTGCTATCCTCATATGCCACAACTCACCGTGACTACTGCTATTACTGACTAGAGCCTTTGCAGGCTCGAAGTGTAGTCTGTACATCTTCCCGCTCCAGATCCCAATGACCCGATTCAAACTCCTATCTGACCCCTTGGGCCCGATACACACCTTCTGATCTTGGAACTTCACTCGAAAGCCCTTGTCCTCCAGGGTGGAAATGGATATGAGGTTCTCGGTCAACCCTGAACATACAATACGTCAACAAAACCGAGGGGTTTTCCAGACTCCCTTTGAAATGAAACAGTACCATCTCCCTGCGCATGATACCGCACATCATCACCCAGCTCAATGTGGAGATTTACTCCACCCTCCTGTAGGCTCATGAAGAATCTTTTCTGTCCTGTCACGCGACAAGATGCTTCACTGTCGATGTACGAAATACTGTTTCCTATGGTGCTTTCCATGCAAGCTATCAAACAAAAGTCCTCATCGAAGTTTTTGTTGAATTCTTCCACCTTTGTAGAACCTCCCATCTGGGTATTGTTCTTCTTTTTTTTGTCTGGGCATCGGGAGGAAAAGTGTCCTGGTTTGTGGCAGATAAAACATTTGACTTTGGACATGTCAATGTTCTTCTTCTTTTCCTTACCCTTTCTCTTCCCTGCTAGGGCTAGAGCTTCTTCATCCACAATCTGTGAGGCACTGTTGGATAAACCTGAACCTTGACCCATACGGGTCTCTTTCTGCACAAATTCATCCCACAATCTCTGCCAATCAAGGAGCTTCTCCCTAGCCACCATGCCTTTGGCAAAGACGTCCCATGGCTTAGAAAAGCCATTGAGAGCTATCTGAACTAGCTCCTCATCTTCAGTCTTAGAGCCCATTGCTCCAAGGTCGTCCCTGATTTGTGTGAGCCTGATGAGATAAAGAACCACTCCTTCACCCTTGGTCATCTTGGTGCTTCGTAGTCTCTTCTGTAGCAGCATCTTTCGGTTCTTGTTCTTACTCTGGTAAAGGGTTTCCAGAGCCGACCACATTTCTAATGCGGTCTTCTTCCCAGACAGGTGAGGGACTATGTGATCCTCCACCCCATCCAAGATAATCAACATGGCCCTAGAATCTACCTTCTTCCACCTAGCCAACTCCGTCGGATTTGCGGGCACAACCTTCTTGGAGTCAATGTGCTCCTTTGCATCACTAACATCTAGGATCCTCATGATCCTTTCTTTCCATGTAGGAAAGTTTTGAGCCCCTTGGAGTCTATCCTCGACTCTCAATTGTACGACCATAATGAAGTGTACCTGTCAAACCATAGATTTGAAACTCTATGTTTGTGTCTTCAATAGATCTTCCCCTGATCTATCCAATACTATTGCTTTCTCTCAAATCTGCTGAGAAGAGCTCTGATACCATGTAACCAATAGAAACACCAATATTTTGGGTATGGAAACCCCAAAAAAAACCCAAGATGGGAAAACTGGTGCAGTAGTCTGAGAAGATATTTCATTAGCAAGATTTTGAACAATACAATCCAGAAATTCAATTTTAGCCAACCTGGCAAAATTGTACAACCGAAACTCACTGAGAAACCCCAACAAGATCGTACGGCCCTTGCGTCAGCATGTACAACCCATGCGTCAACGTATGGCCTCCTCTACATTAGTGTATGGCCCATGCGTCAGCTTGTACGACTTCTTGCATCAACCTCTGCATCACCTGTACAGCTGCCCTGCGTCACTGTCATGACCTCTATAATTTTCTTGTGTTGTCCTGTTGATCTCCGGAAAGATGATCCTCAATCTCACTCTCTGAGATTCTTCTGCAAACTTCTCCCTCTCACTCTCCGGCTGAAAAGCTATGAGCAAGAAATTTCCCTCAGGCAATGTGTGTGCCAAAGCAACTGTGTGTGTGTGTTCTCTCCACCAAATCAATCTCCTTTTAACTCAATGGGCAAGCGAAAACCTTAACTCTCACTATGGATCAATGGATGAGATCTTCCTGTGAGATCAATGGCACAGATTAGATTAGCCATCACTTAAATTATATTTCACTTGAACTTTATAAAAGTGCCTCCATTAAGTCAAATTAAAATTAGATCATATAATGCACTTTTCCTAAGTCTAAACTTTGGATAAAGGAAATGATCAATCTGGCTTCCTATTTTATGTCTTCTATCAAGCAAGGACACATGCGAATGATAGAAGACCGTCCTTGTTGCCACTTTCTAACAATCTCCATCTTTGACTCTTGAAACAACTCCCTCCTGCTCTGGAATCTCTCTCGGATACAATTGCTCAACACCATACTGGAACTTTGAAGCTTGAGACTTGACCTGAGCCTCATCCACCTTCTCATCAACACCATCACTGGACTGGCTAAGTCTCCTTCTAGAGCTCTGGAAAGATTCACTCTGATAAGAGAAATGCACATCAGATGCAACTCTCACCTCATACTCTGACTCTGATAGCCACCCACCTAGTCCTGGACGTACAATGTGCCCTCTCAAAACATAGATCCTGTCCCTACTATCCCCTAACAGAATGGTAGTACCAACTGGCTCGTCTCTCTGATATAGGAAAACATGGCAGAACTTACCATCATCCCTTACGCTTCATCCTCAGAGGATGGTACTGAGAGTTTACTAACTCTTTGTTGATTTTTCTAAGCAGCATCGAGAACCATTCTCTTAGGATAATGGGGACATCTAGTCTGGGACCACGGTGTGGACTCAACCTAGAGGTGAGTGATTATTCTGTTGAATGGTGACATCTGATCCGAGATCAGGATGTGGACCCAGTCTAACACTAGGGGGACTCAACCTTGAGTTGAGTGACCATTCTGTTCAGTGGTGACATCTGATCCGAGATCAGGATGTGGACCCAGTCCAGCACTGGGGGGACTCAACCTTGAGTTGAGTGACCATTTTGTTGAATGGTGACATCTGATCCGAGATCAAGATGTGGACCCAGTCCAACACTGAGGGGACTCAACCTTGAGTTGAGTGACCATTCTATTGAATGGTGACATCTAGTCCGTGACCAGGATGTGGAACCAGGTCTAGCATTGGTAGACTCAACCTAGTTTTGAGTAGCCATTCTTTTGAATGGAGGCACTTGGTCAATTACCAAGACTTAGCCTGGGGCTAAGGGCCATTCTCCGGGAGAATGGAGGCGCTTGGTCTGTTACCAAGTATTTGACCTAGTGTCAAATTATGCAGCCTATGGCTAAGGCACCTGGTCTGTTACAAGGAAGGCACTATAAGCATTAGACCAGGTCTAGGCATGTGTGACACTCTGACCCTTGATCAGTGGGCTTTGCGATCTTCTCCAAGGCTTAGCTACCCTTGGTTAAGACACCTTAGTACCCGATCTTCGTGTCACACAGAGTGTGAGATAAAAGCATTAGTAATTCTCTCTGTTTATGATGATGTACTTTGAGTGGGTTTGAAGGACCCTATGACCACTTGTTTTGGACCACAGGTAAAAGTAAAAAATACATAAGGACTTTTGGACCACAGGTAAAAGCCAAAAAATACATAAGGACTTTTGGACCATAGGAAGGCTAAAGGAAAAAGTCAAAATTAGAAAAGAATAAAATAATGATATTTTGTTCTTTCTAATTTTGGTCCACTTACAGGTGACTCAAAGGATATAAAAGAAGATCAATCAAATTCATTATTACATACACTTGCTTTCATAGGTACAACTGCTCCATCAGAAGATCTTACAGGTTTTGGAAGAAGAAAGTTTTTATGATTATGCCCTAGCATGGATGATTCTAGCTAGGGCATCATCACTTACTGAAGTAGACCCTAAGCTAGGGTTTTTGGTAGCTGCAAGTTTTATATGTTTTATGAGCTAGGTTTTTTCACCCTAACTCTCATCTTCACCTCTAGATCATGGATCAGTTTTACATGCAGCCTTCATCATTCTTTGGGTAGTGGATAAGGTTCACGGGAAACCCTAATTCTTCTTGGGTTGCCCCTCTTTTCTTTCGAGCAGAACACGTAGGGGCTCATCCCTACCTGCACCCTCGGGCAGCCTATTGCAGGCATACCTAGGAGGGTTTTGGCCTACGGCCAACCATCGGGTAGCCTCCGAGCAGACCCGTGAGGGCTGCCGTGGTCACACAAACCTTTGGGCAGACTATGGGAATACCCGTGAGGGTCTTGCAGCAGCCCGTAGGACTGCCGAGTCTATATAGACCTCTGGGCAGCCTACAAGCCAACCCTTAACGGCCTTGGTTGGGTTTCCCTCCCGAGTAGCATTACAACAACTCGGCAACAGATCCGGGCAGAGATTAGGCTGTGGGAAGCACAACAGAGTAGGCCATGCAACGGGAAGGTAAGATTCAGGTAGTTGGGCAGTACGGATAGGTACAGGGCAGCGAGCAGCAACAAAAAAGGGTAGCTGGGCAGTACGGGCAGGTATAGGGCAACAACAAAACAAGGCAGTAGTACGGACATCTATACAATCTGGGCAGCTTGCTATTTTTGGGTAGGAGAGAGAAAGTTAGGGCAGAAAGCCCTAACTTGATGAAAAGCCATTTTGGCATTTTTTGTGAAAAATTGATCTTTTGTGTAATGACGGTACAAACTCAGTTAGAGTTTTTGGAATTTATGAAAATCTCAGTCATCTCATTTACAACTACAAGATGAATTACTAATGCTTTTGGGGTTTTTGTCCTTTAAGGGTTTCCCCAATGAAAAATCTTGTGTTCAATGTGTTGATGTGATTGATGTTGTTTACTGCACTTGTCATTTGTTTATGTTAGTCTGCAAATTTTAAAAGTATTCATGCTAATGCTAAAAATTCAACACGCTCATCCTAGGAACAAAGAGCACACTGTGTATATCCAAGACCTCACCGAGGTCTAGTTGGGACCTGACTGTTCCAACCCGTCATATCGCCTCTTGTGGACTGTCTATATTTGTGTGAATATAGTGCCCTGGTCCCAACTCCTTGATATTTTGAAAGATATCATAGATTCCAGTCATGTGTCTGGTTGCTCCACTATCAATGTAATGTTCCCAAAAGTGACATGCATGCAAACCCTAAAAATGACATGCATGCAAACCCTAAAAGTGACATGCATGAAAATCCTAAAAATGACATGCATGCAAATCCTAAAAGTGAGATGCATGCAAACCCTAAAAGTGACATGCAAACCCTAAAAGTGACATGCATGCAAACCCTAAAAGTGACATGCAAACCCTAAAAGCTATATAAGAAGGTTAGTTGAACCAGAAGGGCAGGATTGTTATTATTCATCTCTTGGAGACAGGTTTGGAGAGCTCGGTGAGCTATTTAGGGTTGAGGGTGAATTCCTTGGCCAACAATTGGGTTCGGTGGCGAAATCTATCCACCCTAGTCAATTCAAGAGGATAGATCATTCAGATCTATCACCGTGCTTCAATATGACTGTACATTCATCAATATTTGCAGGGATCCAGACACATCTACAACTACGTATTCAATTTAGGGCAGCAAATCAAAGTACTTCTAGCTGGGTGCTTCACTTATGCTACATACTTCCCATCTCATGCTATCTTTAGATCTGACTATTCATGCTCAGAGGCTCAGTCCTATATTTCAGGGTCTGTCCAATGCTGTAACAACCATAAAACAACCCTCTGTTCACTGCAGTTAGGGTCTGCAAAATACTTCAGACTGTCAACACTTGACAGTCATCCCAAACCAGCATAACACCTACACAAACCCACGAACAAGAGTTAGTCATTGATTTCAGTTTTACTGTTTTAAAGTCTGTCCTATTTGAGGTGATTGCAAGGTCTGAAAATATATGTCAACTCCACCAAAGAGTATCCTGTAGCAGTAGTTGAAATTTCTAAGGGACAGTCTCAGCACTGTCAATTGCATTGGGTAACGTGGTATGCATTTAGTGGAGAAAGAACCTTCCTGTAGCCGCTTAGGCAGAGATTTCAACAACAATCGGTGAAGACTTCAACAGTGAACTGTTTGGACTAGTTTCCAGATCTATACTTCATTACTTACATGCATGGACACAGTACTTTAAATGCATATAAATAGATCTGAAAGTTCAATTTTGAAGGGTTAAATCAGCTGCTACAGCCAGCTTGTATTCATTCCCTTTGCTACTCAAGTCATATGGACGTCATTCTCAGGCTACATGCTTCCTAGTTGGACGTTTTCTCATGCAACATACTCTCCCTATGTTTGACACACAGATCTGGTTATATAAAGCAACTGCTACAGCCTTCAACAATCCACTGTCATTTCTAGTTAAGGTCAGAAATACTATGTCTCTGATATGTGGTTATCATTGATTAATTTGGAGTATAATTTATTATCAGACTTGAATAATCAGTTCTACATATTCCACTGAGATTTATGGCATCTTCGAGGTCAGATTTATGCTATTCCTGATTTATGATTAGTGGCTGTTAAAAAGAAATTATTATTACCAGATTTGAATGAACAGTTCCTTATATATTCCAGTGGTTGTCAAAGCTTGATATCATGGGATTTATGGTTTTATTTATTTCAAATATTACATGCAATTAATGCTGGTATAAGCCACTATCACATAAAACATTGTAAACCACCAATAAATCAAAATAAACCAGCAACTACATTAAAACAAGGAAGAGAAACACATGCAATAGCTAGAATCCATTATTTGGGATATTACAGTCAATTACCCAAACATTCTAAAAAAACAGAGCTCCCTATACTGGAATCAATAGAGACAAGAGAAAACTCTTGTTCAACCTTTGTTGCATAGTCTTCTACTGCTGCAGACGCTTCCTTGCCTCTCTCTGTCTTCTCTTTCTTCTTCTCATGACACTTAGAGGCATAATGTTCCATCTTACCACACTGGTAACATTTGACTTGACTGATGTCTTTCTTCTTCTTTATTAGCTTTTATTGCAAGTGCCACGTTCTGCCCCACTTCACTGGCCTGACTACCTAGAGACCCTTCTCGAATCTCCTCCTGAGTAAAGTCATCCCACAGTTTGGACCAATTGGTAAGCTTTTCTCTACCTACAATGCACTTCACAAATACGTTCCACTTCTTGGTAAAACCCTTCAGGGCTATCATCACCAGTTTTGAGTGAGGGACAATATTCCTACAACTGCTAATTCATCCTTGACTTGCACCACACGAGTTAAATAGGAAGCCACACCCTCATCTTTGTTCATCTTGACATTATGTAGCTTGTCCTTCAATGCTTTGCGGTTCTCATTCTTGGCTTCAAATAACCGGTTCAGTGTATCCCACGTGTCTTTAGCAGTTTTCTTCTTTGCTAAATGTGGAATGAGACGATCCTTCACTCCATCTAGGATCACTCTCTAGGCTCTGGCTTCAAGGGCTTTAAACTCATCTAGTGCATCCTGGTCTGTAGGCTTGGTCATCTTGGTGTTAGCAAAACTCTATATCTTCCATTCTTTTAATACGGTAGTAATCCTTACTTTCCCTGGAAGATACTTGGATACATTATCAAATTTATCCTCATACTGTATGCTCATCATTGGAAATTACTTACAACAGCTAATAACTGAAAGACAAAACAACTTTTAATTAGTGAATCACAATCTTGAACCCTACTTCAGTACAACTTTGATAACATGAAGAAAATAAATGACGTTACCATGAAAATTTCCATTCTCACATTTTGTCAAACACTTGAATATCTAGGGATTTTGATTAAAAATTTACTCATAAATTTAAAATAGAAACCACCAAATTCAAGATCTTCTCAAACACTGAAGTATCAATCAAACACATGAGACACAAATAGTTTTGGTCAAAAGACTGGGCAAAACCCCATCCCCGGGGAAAACCCTAGAAGAAGAAAACTTTATTAAGAAGAGTACTCAGAAATCTTCCATCAACACATGAATTAATTCCTTCAACCCTCATTGACAGAATTACACCAAACTGAAGTAGCAAACAAATACCTCGAAATTCGTGCCAACTAACAACTGTACGACTTGTTGTACGACTCCCACACGTGTTGTACACCTGTACTTTTTTGCCTCGAAAATCATGCCACACATGCCAGAAATAAATGTTGTTGTACGACCTGTCAGTCTGCAATAAATGTGACAACGTTGCCTTGGGAGATGTGCCCACACATGCTGTTGTATGACCTCTCTCAGACTGTTGCTGTATGGTCCTTCTGGCTGCCTTGAAAAGTGTGCTGCTGCTCCTTGCCTTGGGAATCGTGCCACTGCTCTAGGGTATCTCTTCTCTTTCTTCACTTCTCTTCTTCCTCTCTCTTCATTAATGGTGTGTATTATTTGTCCTTTCTCTCTTTGTTTTATTCTTTAAAATTTGTAACTACCTATCTTAACCACCTAATCTAGGGTTGAGATTCTTTTACAAAATCAAGGGCCATCATTTAATGCGCTCATATTTAATAATTAAATAATCACTTAAGTGAGACCCATTCTATAATGTATGAAACATCACTTTATTTATATAACATTCACTTATTACCTAAATATACAAGGACAAAGTCTATGTCCTCATCACACCCACACCAAAAATATGAGAGAGGACCTTTAGAGTTATCTTTCAACATATATCATCATCATATAGTCATGCCAAATATAAAATGATACATCAATGTCGATATTGAATTCTGAAACATCATAGTTGTGCAATCAAGGACTCAAAAGTGGATAACCAATACAAAATGACATCACATATATAAATGTATATGAGTAAAACTAGTAGTTAACTATGCAATATCAATGCCCTCTTCCCCTTTTACGGGAAAAGGTCATGGACCATTTGTCAGGCCTACCCCTAGCACTAGTAGTAGCAACAAAAGACTCTGGCCCTGCATCTAATATAGGACGATGAGTGATTATGGAGGATTGGCTATATCAATCGGTGTAGAAGGTGGTGGCGATAGAAGATAAAAGATAGAAAAAACACTACATTACCTATGAGAGGAAGATTCAATTGGTTGATTGGAAAATGTTTTAATTCTTGAACCCTTGCTACACAAAAATTCTTAATGGTGATGACAAATGGTGTTTGGATGCCACCAAAGTGGTTGATGGTCTCCTCCTGCCCTTCTCACTCCTCCAACAATCAACACAAGCAAATGACAAAAAAACCTCACTTTTCCCCTCTTAAGCCGTGGATTCCTCCTCCTTGGCGCTTTTTTCCATNCTAAAAAGTTGTAAGATATATATATATATATATATATATATATATATATATATATTAGATCGCGATTTTTTCTAGCCGATTTTTTGGCTTAGAGAAAAAATCACAATTTTTTAAGAAGTCGGCAATTCTTTGGAGAGTTTTTCAACACTCAATGATATAGACAATCCAAGCTATCCAAAAATAGTAGTTCCACTAGATAAACATGTCTTTTGTTTTTGTAACTCATAGATCGGATTTAATTCTTGTAAACCATTGTGGACAAATTCTTCATTGGTTTTCTTGTATGAACAAGCTGTGGCGAGTTATAGTAGGTGGACGTTTTGATGTATTTTTGTTAGATGGCATGATGGCTGTCTATATGATGATTTGGGAAAACTCCATCACATCATGTGTACAGTGCTCAATTTTTGTGAATGGTACCAAATCTTTGTAGTTTTGGGAACTATCTGATGTATACAAATGGAGTTTATTCTGAAAATTCTAAGACTTGAGGGAGATGGTTCTTTATGATACTAGTAACTGCACCAAAGGGAGCCATTTCTGGCAGAAACCCGCCCTGAAATCGAAACCATGGCAAAACTTGGTTTATGGTGTCCATTTCCCATTTCTGGATGAGAAACCTGTTTCTTGAGAAAAGATTGACCTTTCTGTTGGCTGTTTCTCAGCCCTAGTTTAAAATTCTATTATTAAATTATAAATCATACCATCTCCATTTTGGTACCATGTGACTAGTTCATTGGCATGTGAGATAAGATAATTTTATGAATGTCTGACTAATGACCACAAAGTAGGTCAATGGGACTGCCGAGTACAATGATGTCATTACAAAACAAGAGTACCAAAAGCTCTCCCATAAAAGGAAATACACAAAATAAAGTAGAGAAGAGGAGAGAAAAAATCCATGTCGAGGGATGGAAGCCCTTGACCCCGAGTACGGGTGCATTGGGGTGGAGAAATACAGGGGGAAAGGATCTAGATGCAAAGACATACAAAAGAAGTGAGGTAGCTCTATCAAGGGATAGACCCATCTCTCCTAACATCTGAGGCCGAATGAAGGAAACTAAGAATAGAATGCTCTCTAAGAAAGAGCTAGTGGAAGGAATAACCCGCTCTCTGTGCTGTTGTCTGGAGAGGAGGTAGTCTGCCACTGAGGCCTGTGGGATCTCTTTTGTCTGTTGGGAAGAGGCCTAGACTGGTCATGCCACTGAGATCTCAAGGGATGGGAGAAGGCCCCATGGGTCTGTACTGATCTGGAGTCTGAAGCTACGCTAATGTCGGTCTGTCTGTTAGTGTCCCTCCCTGAGGGTAGCACCGTTAAAAGGAAGTGATCCGCTGCGTAGAATCTGGTCTGGTAGGACTTTCCTGACCTCGTAAAAGGCTCAAGATTTAGTGTGTTCACAGTCACTCAAATTTTCCCCTTCTATTATGAAAATAGAGACTACCTGATTGCACCACTAAGACCTGGGATTATGGTGGTTCTCAGAAAATGTTGCTGATGAGCTACCTTTGAAGGTGTTGCATATACTGCAAAAGAGATGCTAGAATGCCATAATTTGATACTACTGATCCTGGGCACATTAGTTCCAACGGATGAGATAGAACCTGAATATTACTCTACTTGTGATTGGAGTTGTCATTTATGAATTGCAAAATGAACATTTTTGATATTGGCATTGTTGCAAACATTCTGTTATGAATATGAATAATTCTGTTGAGGACGGCCCCATTTTTGTTATGAATATGAATATTACATTCATTTTAGATTTTATAAATTTGAATGATTTGCAATTTTTTTTGTATGATCAGTGTTGATAGTTTAAATTTTATTTCTTCTTGCATTAGCATATGATTTTAAAACCCTTGCAATGTTTCTTATTGTGATACCTAAGAATTTATGTTTCCTATTCTGAACCCATTTCTTCTTTCTTTTTGCATTTCTTGTTTTTGGTAAATAGATGCGCTAGTAGGATTTTATTAATAATAAGAAAATACCAACTTTGAGATATTTTAACTAAATTTCTATATGTGCCTCTCTTTGTTTAAACTTTAAACTATTGCTGAAAACTTGATGTTCTATGTTTGTTAGCTAATTTTTTATATTCTTGACACAGATACCTATACAAGGGCCTTGCAACCGGAGATCGACCAACGTGTGATCAATGCCTCCGTCTACATGAAAAGCTAACAGAGAAAGCAGGTCTGGGCTGCATTGTACGTGCCCTTGCAGATACTACAAACACTGTTTAACTTCCCTCAGAAAACTGGTTATTTGCGGAAGTATAACTTGGATAAAATATTAGCACTTGTTTCATTAGATTTTTTTACGTTGCTTCTTTGAGGTTCACATCGATACTTTATACCTTTACAGTTATATTTACATATTCATTCAATAACTTGTTTTTATCAAAATTGATGTGTTGTGGTCTAGAAGGCATAAGTACTTCTTGACAGGGTAATTTTATAGTGTTGCATCAGCCTTCCTTCTTCAACGAAGAGACTTTGAGGCAGACAATGAATAACCTGTATTACTATCTGAAATTATCCTTGGTAATACTTCACCTTTTGATTGGCTTCTAAGACAGCTTGAAATTTCAGTTGCCTAATCATATTAGTCAGTTTCTGCCGGGCTTAACATTTTGATGTTGCCACTTTCACGTGCTTGTGAGAACAATGTAATTTGTAGAACATCTATGCATTATCTGCCCACTTTTAAAATTAATAAAACTCATAGTTGCACAGGTACTGCTCCCGGGATTTTGGTAACCCGTACCCGACGTTTCCCCGCTTTTGGGAGCTGGTACGAAACGTCCCCTTTTTAATGGGAGCTTCCTTGGGAACTTGGGAGCTTTTTGGGAACTTGCTTTTGCCGCTCCCTTTTTATTGGGAGCTTGTAGAAACTCCCTGTCTGTTTGGGAGCTTCTAGAGGCTCTCAAACAGACAAAGAGCTTCTACAAGCTCCCGACCATGTGGAGGCCAAAATCATAAGAAAAGTGTTGAAAATCAATTGAATGATTGAAGTTTATTCAATATTGTGTCAAGAAATCACCAATAATAAAAATTTCAATTGAATCTATCAATAATGCCATTTTTTTTATTTTCAAGGTTATATAAATAAAGGGGGCCCACACCTCTAAAATGTTTAGATCCATTCACACTCAATATATGTTGCAAGTGTACTTAAGTTAATATACATGGATTTTTTACAATACTAAGATATTGAACTACTTTAATTCATATCTCAAATGTTTATAGCTATCTTATGTTATTCATACTGACTAATATAGCAATTTAGGATCATAAACCATATCAAATTAAAGATACCAAAAGATTTGAAAGTTTGTTAGTTGAACTTAAAACAATCAAGTTCATTCAAATTAGAAGTAAGTAGTAGTTACCATAAAAAAATGCAGAGGCACCCAAAGACTAAGAACTCTTAGGAGCAATAATACAAATGGAGTTGGAACAAGGAATTAGAAAAATATTGAATCTTATTATTTATGAAGCTATTGGTGCTTCGTACACATATATGCAACCTGCCTTTACAAACTCGTACAATGAGATTTGTATAACATGGACCTAGAGGAGTGAGCAAATTTAAAAAGAATGAATTTCATGACACTACTAGAGGATTAAGAGGATAAAAATAGTTTAAGCTATAAAATTAATCAATTATGTATTTTTTAAGTTTATTTTTTTAAATATATTTAAAAAAAATTAATATATATTATTGTCGCTCCCAACCCTACATTTCCTGCAAATTTGGGCGAAGCTTCTAGCCGTATCGGATACTCGTGTCCGCGTACCCAACGTGCCCGCGTTCCAGAAACTTTTGCGACATAGATAAAACTAAGGTCATATTAAAACAGAGTTATCTCACAAATAATTTGGACTGCAGGTAGCCCTTGCCAAGATGCTTGATCCCTTCCTAAATTGTTACTATTTCCTTTTATTCTGAGTTATCATATCACTAATGTTTATGGTTTCCTTTTATTCTGAGTTATCATTGTGGTATGCGTGGGGACTTTGAGATTTTCTATGTAACAAACATAAAATGTTAAATAAATTAGAAAAACTCAATATTAATAATAATAATAACAGAAATTTAATTAAAAGGCATGTCTCTTTAAAAACATGAACATGGTGACTAGTCAATGTTATTTAAGCACTCTCCCATTTTATGACCAGTTGGATTTACGACGAAGGTTTCCAAGACAGTTACTTCATGCTGCTCTACTATGTTCCTCCTGTGAATAAACTAAACAATAGACCTCCCTTCGAGCTGTTGTCACTAGTACATGCTACATTTATGCATTTCTCATATATTTGTCTTTGTCTTGGTCTCATTTGGTATCAGAGCAACGTCTAAGAGTAAGTCTCTGCTTATTTATATATTTATATTTGGTCTCATCCGGCCTTTGGCATATCTCTTAGACGTTGTTCGATTTGCCCTTTAGCCATTCTCATCAATGATTCAAATTTGGTAACCACCAATCGGACCTTCGCTATTCAGAATTCAGTTGAAGAATTATTCCGCTGTAGGCTTAAATAATAGTTTAAAGAAAAAGAAGAAGAAATTGGGACATTGTCAATTACTCATTAGAATGTTGAATGTTGTATGAAGAAAAGGAATAATAAGTAGACCAGAAAAAAATCTAAAGCGCTGCCTATAAACACAGCTAGTAATCCTCAGCCATGGATTTCTGTGCTGTCAGGTGGTTACAAGCAGTGTTTTAAAAACCAGTAGAGTCCGAGTCCGAGTCGGCCGAGTTGACCCCTGGCCGAGCTGACTCGGCCTGCAACTCGGCTCGGGTGGCCGATTTTATACTTAGTCGGCCGAGTTGGGTCCGAGTCGGCCGAGTTGGGGTCCGAGTTGGCCGAGTCGGCCGAGTTGACTGAGTTGCAACCCGAGTCAGCTGAGTCAGTTGTGGCAGACACCCACAAGAATGCAGACTCCAAAATAACATGTTTATTTTTTATTTTTAAGATTTTTCTTATTCTAACCATAACCTGAGGCCATAAGATGACCTCCTGCCCCTCTATTTGGCTCACACTTCTGCTGTAAGATGTTTGTGAGCATTTGGCATTATTGTTGTTTGGATTCACGGAGGCTTGGAGGAGTGTCCAACAATGAAGAACAATCAACATGATTGGAGGAGTTGGACTGTTGGAGACCGATTTTCTGTTACCTAGATGTATGTTAGCTTCCAGCGAGCCA
>LPNX010081750.1:5721-44979 GCA_001517045.1 Pseudotsuga menziesii | reverse complement strand
TTAAAATATATTTTTTCTTTAAAAATTAAATATTTTACGTGTTTCTTAGTAAACCGAGTCATTAAAATCAAACCGACCGAGTCATTGCCGAGTCCGAGTCCAAGTCCAAGTTGACCCTCGGCCGATTCCGAGTCCGAGTCCGAGTTTTAAAACATTGGTTACAAGGCTGAGAGTGACAAACAATTCATTAAACCCATCGTGCGCGGTTGCAGAAGTCGCCCACATCAATTCCGCCCAGGGTCATAAAAGATTTGGTTCGTGACACTGTCTGTAAGGAAGATATCTCCACCAGAAGGAAAGACACAGTCGTATAATTTTTGGGACCCATGGTATCCTTTGCGCTTATGATACAAATTATAAGGAATAAACGCATAGTTAATTAAAAATGGAATCTATATGATGGGAGAGATCGAAATAAACAAAATTCTTATTTAGAAAAGAAGAATAAGGATTTGTTCACCTAACTTATGAAATTTAAAAATGAGTTTTATTGCAATAAAAAATTATTAAGGAAAAATGAAGATTTCAATTAAAAAGATGACCAAAGTTTATTATAAAAGGACGAAGAGATATTTTGTTTAAAGATTATAATAAAAAAATTACTGGCACAAATTAAGAAGTCAAAAGATAAATGCAATGCAATTATAGACTAGAACAAAGAGAATAGATCAACTAGTTTCTAGCTTAACAAATTATAATCAGGGTTTGATTGAACAAATAAAAATAAATAAAAGATTAAAAGCTAGAAAACTTCTCAGAAATAGAAGCCCAAATTGTAGAAAGAGGAACAAATACACATTCAATTGAATTATTATCAACCAATAAACAACCAGAAGCACGAAAAGAAAACAAAAAGTTGAAGTTTCTACAATTGCTCCATGAGCAACTCAAATAATTTATCACCATCTAAATCACAAGAGTTGTTATGACCAACAACAAAGTCAAGAGGAAAATAATCAATATTCTTCTTATAACAAACCTATTACAACTTGGAAAAAGAATGAAGACAAAATCGACTTGTATACAAGCCTAAAATGAGAGGTTCTATTAGAACTAGCAATCATCAAACAGTCTCAATGAAGGTTAGCCGGGGATTCATCTCTTCACAAATGATGCAACATTTTTGCTCAATGTTTAGAAGAGCATATCATCATGTTTCGTCAAGTATGGCAACTACTAGCATCGAAGATCATGAGAAAGCGTTATGAGCAAGAACAAGGGATAAGTCTTCCACTGAGTTATGCTTTGAGGACAAAACATTTGTAAGGAGAAGGTAAATAAATAAACATAAAATGTTTAATAAATTATAAAAACTTAATATCCATTAATAATAATAATGAACATTTAATTAAAGGGTGTGACTTAGTGAAAATGCATGCATCTTTAAACCAAGGTGACTAGTCAATGCTATTTAAGCACAGTGTCCCATGGCATTGTAATCTATCAAATATCTTATTCATTTATACATGTATCTTGGATTATTTGTCCTATTTACATTGGAAGTTTCTTAGTAACAAATCTTGTTCGTCTCGATCTCCATAATAAAACCTCTAGCATGTTACGCAATGTTTAGACTGCAAATGATAAAAAATATCAAATTTTCCTTTTTTCACTACATAAAACATTACATAAAGATTTCAGTGAAGTGATGAGATTTCTAGTACATTCCTTTAGACAAAAAACTTAGTTTTTAACTTTTTTGCTTTTCCAATCTGGCACTATGGCCAACTCTCCAACAAATATAGGGCTTCCAATTGGTGCCTGAGTAGATTTCTAATCCATCTCTCAAAGAGATACAACAATAAGGCACTTGAATATGAGGCGACCCCAATCGAACTTCAAGGTGAATTTAATTGAATATGTTTGATAAAAAATTTAAAAGGTAAAAAAGGCAAAAAACTTTAGCCTAAATTCTTGAATTTTTAACTAGATATCATCTTTTTGAAATATAAATATATAAGTTAATGTTGATATGCTTTTTTATTTTATCATATATGTTTAATGAGTGCCTCTCTCTCTCTCTCTCTTCCTCTCTCTCTCTCTCATAATATAAGCAATTCAGTTTGTATGTGAGTGGCTGAACCCATTTTCTTCTGTAGGCATGACACATGGAAGACGTCATGTGTTTTTCCTCTATTTGGGATGTCTACAGCATAGGCCACTTCTCCCACTCGATTTCGAACTTGATATGGGCCATAGAAATTGGGTGGAAGTTTATGATTTTTGGAATTTTTTGTGAAGTTTGTTTGTACGGTTGAAGGCAGACAAACACCCAATCACCCACTTCAAATTCTCGATCGATTCTTTTTTAGTCTGCTTGTTGTTTCATGCGGTTTCTTGCTTGTTCGAGATGGTTCTTCAAAATGCAGATGACCTCATCGGATGTCGCTAGGTAATCTCTTATTGCTTAAACTTTGAAATTGTGGATGACATGTTCTCTTGCTATAGGAGGTGGATAACCATATAAGGCTTCAAAATGTGACATTTTTGTTGATGTATGATATGTACTCTTGTGCCACTATTCTGCAAGGTGTAGCCATTGTACCCATTGAGTTCATTGGTCGTTCACAAATTTTCTCAGATATCCTTCAAGGCATTTGTTTACTACTTTTGTTAGTCCAATTGTTTGGGGGTGGTACGAGGTATTAATAGTTATTGAAGTCTCAACTTGGTGGAACAATTCTTTCCAGAAGTTGTTCGTTAATTTGGGGACCTGCCACTAATAATAACCTTCAGAAATCCATGGAGCTTAAATATATTCTTTACATAACTATCTGTGACTTGACATGCTTTTGATTTGGATGAAATACTAATGAAATGAGCATATTTTGTTAATATGTCAACAACTACAAATATACTATCATTTCCTTCTGATGTAGGAAGGTTGTTGATAAAATCCATGGATACCTTGGACCATTTTTGGGATGGAATATAAGGGGTTGTAGGAGACCGAGAAGAGCCACCGTTTCAAACTTCTGCCTTTGACAAGTATCACATTCAGCCACATATTTCTAGATATCAATCTTCATTCCCTTCCAAAAGAAGGAATGGCGGGTATTGTGGTATGTTTTAAAGAACCCAACATGGCCCGTTGTTGGGGAGTCATGGTTTTGTTTTAAGACTTGAGTTTTGAATTTTGATGAAGTGGGTAAATATATTCTTTGTTTGTACCATAGTATGTCTTTTTCCCATGAATATTTGGAGTTTTTTGCCTTGTTGTTTTCATCTTCTTCAATTAGCTTCCTTGTCTCTGGGTCTTTCACATACTACTCACTTTGGACTTCTGAAATCCATTCAAGACCATTCAGGAACAACTATGGATATGGCACATAGTGATGCATCACTCTCATGTTTTCTTGATAAGTTGCCTGCAACCCTATTCTCCTTACCCTTTTTATACAAAATGTCAAAATCAAAGACTTGGATTTTGCTTACCCATTTTTGTTGTTCGGGAGAGAGATTTTTTTGCGTTAGAAATTACTTTAGGCTGTTGTGGTCTATTTTAACAGGAAATTTTACCCCGAACAAATATTGTTTCCATTTAACAAGGGCAAGCATTATTGCCAACATTTCCTTGTCGTATGTGGATTTTGTTTGCTCACTTAGTTTTAACTTTCGGCTTTTGAAAGCAATGGGATGTTTATCTTGCATGACAACAACTCTTCAGCCTGTCCCTAAAGTGTCACATTCAAGGATGAATGTCTTTGTAAAATCAAGAGCTGCTAACATCGGTGTAGATGCCATTAGGGTTTTCAATTGTTCAAAACAAGTTTATGCATCCTTATCCCATCTGAAAGCATCTCTTTTAAATAGTGATGTTAGGGGTGCTACAGTTTGGGCGTAGTTGCGAACAAATCTTCTATAATAACCTGTTAGACCCAAAACTCTAGTTAACGTTGTAATTGACTTGAAGGATCACCACTCAGTGATTGCCATAACTTTGTTGGGATCGACCTTAATGCCGCCAGCTGAAACAATGTGCCCCAAAAATTCTATTTCTTTTTGTCCGAAACTACATTTTGATTTGTTAGCATAAAATTTGTTTTCTTCTAGAAGCTTCAATATTGTTTCTACATGCTTGAGGTGCGAATTCCAATTTTTATTATAAATAAGGATTTCATAAAAAACTAGCACGGACTTCCTTAGGTAAGGGTGAAACAAGTCATTTATTATTGTTTGAAATGTTTCTAGAGCGTTGGATAATCCAAATGATATCACTCGAAATTCATATAAACCTTCGTGGGTGCAGAAAGTTGTTTTGGGGACATCTTCTTCTCGGATACAGATTTGGTAAAATAATGATTTTAAGACTAGTTTAGAAAAATATTTTGCACCATGTAGCTCACCGAGTAGTTCGTCAACAAAGGGAATGGGGAATTTATCTTTTATGGTGACTTTGTTAAATGCTCGATAAATGTAAAGTCTATACAATCCATCTTTTTTCCTAAGGAGTATGACTGGTGCAGAGAAAGAACTCTTAGCACGTGTGATTATTCAAGCATCTAATAGTTCCTGCACCAACCGTTTGATCTTTGATTTGTTCCCGTGAGACTGTTTGTGTGACTTTTTTTTGTAATTGGAGTTGATCCTGGCATCAACTCGATGATGTGATCCCTAGAATGTGGGAGCGAGAGACCATGAGGAGGGTTTTGGAATATATCACTATGTCCCCCCAGGAGTTGTTCTAATTCACGTGGGTCAGTATTTTGTCTTTCGTCAGTTCTTCTTTCCATAACATAGCAGTTTAAGAAGAAGGCTTGAGCTCCCTTTTTTATTATCTTTTCCATTTTATTGGATGAGACAATTTGGGGAGGGAGGTAGTTAATACTGTAAAGCTTATATTTCCTCCCATTTTCATAGAACCTTATAAATTGTTCTCGTAAGTTTAATCCGATTGTCCCCAACGTTTCCAACCATTGTGCACCTAAAAGAATGTCAACCCCTCTGATTACCATAGCATACATTGGGGATCTTAGCTTGTAGTCCTTTATAGCTAGTTCTAATTTATGGCATTTACCATCACAATGTGTGGTCTTGTTTCTCGGTATCGATATTTGGAAGTTGGCGGTAGGGTAGATAAATATGTTTAACGATTTTTCTACCCGAGAGTCTATGAAGTTGTGTACTCCCACTATCGATCAACATTGTCACCTTAGTGTTTTTTATATGGCCAAACAATTTGAGGGTTTGGGGTTGAGAAATACCTGTCATTGCAGCCACTGAGAGCGTTAGTGTGATGTTAGCCTCCTCTTTTCCAGTCTCATCACTATCTGAATCTATGTCGGAGGAAGGTGCGTCGCTTGATTCTTCATCAATATCGTCAGCTGTATTATTTTTTCCACACCAGAATATATTCTTATTTTTACACTTGTATCCTAGACGCCAATTAGGGGCATTACACTTGTGACATGGATTGTCGTCCTTTTTCCCATTTGCTCTTAGGTGGGGTGTCATATAAACCGACAGACGTTGTTATTTTTACTTTTTGACGGGCTTATTCCACGTCTTTGACGTCTAATAATTTTATCTCGCTTTGAATACTATGCTTTATCCCACCAATGGAAATTCGTAAGATTCGTTCTTTAGTTATATCTTGGACACGAGTGGCTAGGATCAATAGACTACCAAACTATTCATCAACAATTCCTTCTTGTTGTAAACGAGTGAGCTTGTTGTAGATTTCGGCTTGTTCCATGTCTTGAAATTGTTTAAAGAATTTTTTCTTGAAGGTGTCCTAGTCTCTAACTAGTCTTCCTCCCTTCATTGTTGAGTCCCACCATAAGAACCAGTCACAAGCGATTTTATCCATGTACATTGCTGCAACATCCAGTTTTGTTGTCGTCAAAATAGATATTGTACATTTCAAAATATTTTTTGATTTTGATGATCCATCGAATCCCTTTTCGATTATTTTCTCCATTGAACCTTGGTAAATCAATCTTGACCTTGTGAACAACGTTGTGGGTTGGGCTTGTATGTGAGTTATTGCCTCCTTTAACTTGGTCTCTCAGTGAGAGAATTTCGAGCTTTAGGTCATGAATGTCCTCATCATTTTGCTCAAGTTGTGCCAATATCTTTTGAACTTGATCATCTTCTGACTTTATGGATGCATCCTTGTTCTCCGGAGGGTTTCTCTCTGTATTTCTTGTATTCATGTTGTTAATTTCGGATTGGGATATGTTAAATATTAAATATTTAATTACAATAATAATTATTATTATTAATATTGTTATATGGAAAAAAAACTTTATTACTTCTAAAAAAGTTTATATATATATATATATATATATATATATATATATATAATAATAAATACTATTATTATTTAATATTATATATTTTATGGAGTGGAGAGGGAGTGAAGAGGGATTCGATGGAAGCAGGAGAGAAGAGGGACACGTCGAAAGCAGGAGAGGAGTGGACGTGAGGAAGAGATGGGAGAGAAGTGAATGGGATGGTGTGGAGAATGAGTAATGTCGATGGAGATCACTGAGCTCTTAAACCAACTTGGAATGGAAATTCCAAACGATATATTTTATTTATTGATTTGATGTTTTTTACAAGGAGTACAATGCGGCTTTATACAAATCAATGGTCACCATTAAATGATGTGACCTATCAAGCCGTTAATTAATAAATAACAAATTACTTACTAAGTTACTAAACTATTTAGTTTTATTACATGCTTAGTTGACGATCTTTAGAAATTCATGTAAGTCGACAGTGTTGGGATGCAAGTCATTCATTTGGTCGATTCACCATTCGGTCGTTCACACAACAAGATCATCTCCAATTGAAAAATTGTTGTCGACCGATATTCCGTCGACCACTACAAATTAACCAAAAAGGTCGATATGATAAATCTAGGGCATCATAAGTATGAAGAAATAACAGTTAAGACATGTCCAGAACTCATTGTTTAAGGAACACCACTATTCACCATCCTTCCGACGGTTACATCTTCAAGCCCATAGAAATGCATTGATCCTGAAATACCTAGAAAATTCAGATCAAGGCAATGTTAGGGTACGAAGGTCAAATCTAGTGATTCACCATTCTCCTTGACTCAATAAACAAAATGTAGCTCATCAAACCATAGATAAAACTATCCTCATTTTGCAAAATCTAGATCATGAACACCATCGAGCTATGAGACCATGTTGGAGAAGGCGTTAAACAACAAAAAGAGAAAAGAGATTTCCAAATTAATGGTGGTGTCAATAGACACTGATTGACACATTAGCAGAGGATCAATGATCCATGATGATCGCCATGATCAGTTGTGGTGATAGATCAACCAAGAAGGTTATCTATAAATAGGTTTGGGTAGGGACCCAAACTAATAAATACATAACCAAGGATCCATAAAAGGTGGATTAAAAAATCCAAGGTAGTTATAATTGCCCATAAATTGTGTGTGGGAGGACCCAAAGTGGACATCATTAATTCACATTTTAGTCGGTGGATTACACCCTTAACAGTCAAACATCGTGACGACTGGATACCTCGACGATCGACTCCCTCGACGATCAACTCCCTCCAATGGTCGGCTCCGGCATCTGACAAGGTGAGGTTACTAATGAACCAAAGGTTCCAACACGTCCCCATTTTCACCCCTGATGTAATGATGTAAAGTTTGATGATGAAATGCTTGAAAGGATGAACACATTGTATTTTGAAATATTATTATAAAAATACAATTGGTTGTGGCAGAGGCAAATGCTAAAAGGAAATATGACTATGAATTTGCCATTGAGAAAGAAAAATGGATACAAATAAACCTAAGCGGGTTATAATATGACCCTAGTTGTGACCTTAAACCTAAAAAGTACTTTAACCATACCTTAATCGTTTTTAACCATATCGTAATCCTTTTTACCTTTGATATTTTGAACCTTATGATTAATCCCAATGTTAACAAAAGATTAAGTGGCTTATGCTGAGGGATGCAAGTCTTTGGTGAGAAACCACGTTGGCAATGATTTCCATGCAGCTTAAGCATCCATGGAGAAAGAGATGGAGACACTCTCTCACGAGGAGAGATTCACTTGAACTCCAAGACACATGAACTCTTTGACTCTTTTGATTATCCAGACACAGGGGAAGTTTATTGCTTGGGGAAATTTGTAAATTATTTTTTGTTTGTCTTGGTGGGTGCAAGTTCTGTTCTAAAATTCGACCTTGAAGAATTGTTGGGAGTTAATTGACATGTTGAACCATGATTCGTTGCTAATTAATTTACGAACTAAGTATGAACCGTCCATAGAGATAATTCTAGTCGTTGTTTGACAGTGGTGGCCTAATGTAGGGTATTCCATTGTTTTTCTCTTGGATAGATACAAAATGTTATGCATTAGAGCAACAACAGTGTACCAACAGGGCTAGACCTAGAGTGAGGGATCTAAAAATTTTATTGTAAAGGCCAAAGTGGGTTGTATGGACATCTGGATTAGGGGCTATTGTCCCCTTGGATTGGTCATGGCGGGATCCCTTAGTTTCACTCTTATAAGTACTTGTTTTTTTGGCATAACCGACTGCCCCTTTGGTGTGTGGATATCCCTACCATGCAATGCTTTAGGCCCATGGGTTGGTGTCTGAGGCTTCTGTAGGTTAACCACTAGGGTACATGAACACCTTGGTTTTGTTATGCAGAGGTGATTGTGTCTTGTAAAGAGATGTTGTCCCCTATCTATCACACCTCCTTCACCGACTTGGACCAAATTCTATCACTTAGAAATCCCTCCTCTAGTGTTTTTTCCCTGTGGTATCATCCTTCCACCATTGACCCTACAAGCTTGGAAAGGGGGCATCGAGGGATAATCATCATTTTGGGGTTAGTTGTGGCATGATGTCTCCCTTTGGATCACTACTTCATCAAGTGAAGGATTATTTTAGTCTATTCTGTTACTTTGTCTAAAGCTTAGGGCTTATTTCCCAACTTGTGGGGAATTTACCCTAAAATTAGTCTAATTTTAATTTTATTTTATTTTAGACTTTTAGGCTCAAAATTGAAAAGTTGAGGATAGAAAAATATAAATAGACATCCTCTCCTCATTGTAAAATCATAAGACAAGGGTTCAAATATACATTTTTACTCTCTTTCTCTTATTCTATGAGTCATTAATGTGAGGTGCACTTCTCTTGGGATGTTTCTTTTGGATTGAAGGTGGATGAAGTGATGTTCTAGGGTTTTTTTTGGCACATGCTATGGTTGATGCTAATAATGCTTCGAAGAACTCATGCATTAGTGTGACCTTAGGTCTCTCTCCTTGCTCACTCTTTGTTAAATGCTGGTAAGTTATGCTCTTAACTTAGTTGAATGGTTCTTCTATGGTGCATTTTGCTGATTTGTTAGGATTTTCTGTCAACATTTTGTCAACTTGCTATGAAAAGAACATCCTCCATCCATATGAGTTCTATTTTTTTTATTAAGGTCTTTGGATTTTTTATTTTCCTTATTTATGCTCTCCTATTGAACCCTAGAGGTTGCTAGATGATTCCCTAGCTTGTAAGTGTTGAAAGACAGTTCAAGAGAGGGACTGTAATATCCCAAATTGATATTTTCTTTTTCTGTGTGTATTGTAGATTGCTAGTAGGCTTATTCCTCAATAGAATATGAAAGCAAACCCTGATCTCTGCATGCA
The DNA here is from genome assembly GCA_001517045.1 of Pseudotsuga menziesii. NCBI lineage: Eukaryota > Viridiplantae > Streptophyta > Pinopsida > Pinales > Pinaceae > Pseudotsuga > Pseudotsuga menziesii. The sequence goes on along the minus strand of LPNX010081750.1, from coordinate 35,335 downwards.
TGCATTTGCATGTAGATCTATTCTCTAGATAATACTGAAATGCTAGAAAATAGGAGGAATTAATGCATGTACATACTAGTATGTAGATCTGCTAATGACGAAGAGGATGGTCCCCGCATGCAAGAATAGTGATAGAGAAATAAGGAGTTAATCCAAATCGTCCTCCACAAGTAAGTGCTCCCTCCTCCAAAGCTATAGATGCTCCTCAATAATAAATACTCCACTAATGAAGACCCAAATGAGGTGCAATAGGGTTATAGTGTCCTTCTGGAAGTGATGGAAGAAATATGCAGAAGAAGTAGTGGCTCAATAGCTTACAACGAATGTATCCTCCTCTAGGAAGTCACCCATGCAGAAAGATGTCCTCCAAATAGTGATGAATGTTGATAACTTGCTTGAAACTCAAGCTGAGAGGCCCTTCTTCCAGGGGAAGGGTGATGAGGGTGTTTTGAGAGGAATAGAAGCAACATGCAGACGTTCTGCCCTCTGTAGAGAAGAATGCGAATAGGTATGTCTCTGACCAAGTCGCCCACAGTATGATAGCGAATCCCTCCAATTTGATAAATAATCAATCTCTCGAAGTAACTGCTAAATAAAACCTGATGATGAAGAAGTGCTGAATTTGAATGATCCAACCTGATGATGAACTAGTGCAGATAGATTTTGCTGTCGAAATACACCAGTTAGATGAGCATGCACTCAACCCCAACTTAGCTCGCTGAGCTCTCCAATTCGAATCCTCAAATCAATAACCATATAAGTGTCCTTCTCCATTCTCTTTACCTTTCTTTTATAACTTCCAACTATGAATAACCTAACTTTTGACCTAATTAGGTCACTTTAACTTCTAATTTGTAGTTGACTTGCATGCAGGTGCCTGGAGACTCAATCAGGTGCATGCATCATGAAATAAGGATTAGATGTCATGCATGCATGTGGCCTTTGGCTCTAGTGGCCCCCGTCTACCAAATGATGATATAATATTGATGCCCTAGATCTCCTTATATGGCATTAGTCCACAGTTGATTCCCTGACTATCAGTGCCCGCTCGAACCTATGGGAATCATATAGGTTAGTGGGTTGGTCCTCAATGCTTAAACATAAGAGGACATTATAGGGACATTGATCATTGATCTCTCAATTCCCTAGGAATTGAGACAAAAATAATATCCCCTTGCTTTTCATTTAATTACTCTTATTTTCATCCATTTATTTGTCTTTTATTTGCTGCAATTTTATGTTAAAAAATCCTAAAATCAAATATTGCAAAAAAAGTCCTGAAAATTCAAATAAATTAAAAAACCTACAAATATTTGCAACTTGAAATTTCAGGTCCACCCATCAAATTCTCCCTAGTGGATTTATTCATATATATATATATATATATATATATATGAGGGCGTCCTCGTTGGATATAAAAAAACCCAAAAAATATAATATTGTTGGAATACCCCTAAAAATCTAGATAAATTCATAAAACCAAAAATATTTGGAATTTGATAATTTTGGTCCACTCTCCAAATTCGCCCTAGTGGATTTATCCACCGATTTTTGAGGGAATCCCCATTTTCCCTAGTGCATTGGGAAGGTGGATTTGTTGAATTAGGGCTTTCACTAGGTATTTTACAACTCTGATTAGGCCAAAAGGTGTGTCCTAGGTCACTTAGCCCCGTCCTCTTCAGAGCACACCTTTTTGAGGTATTTGCTTGGGAGGTGTGAAGCCCTTGCATGGGGATTCTTGAAGTATATTGAAAGTTGTGATATTAATTGATAAACTGAATTAAATCCTTTATTCTGATTAATGTGTCTATATTACTCATTGCTGACTCCATATAAGGAACTGATCTAGTTACAAGGTTGTAAAAAGGTATTTGCATGTGTGATGTTTGCAGTTATCATTTAGGGCTCTCCCCTAGGTTTAGGAGTTACTAGAATAAGTTGAGAGGTTTGGTTGTGGTGTCATTTGGGCCTAGACCTCTCAATTTATTACCTTAACTAGAAATCAGACCACATTGTGTTGTTAATCCAAGGCTGGTAGTTTGAAGGGTAACATTAAGGAAGTGTTTACACTACTTGGTTTGTAACTAGTTGATAGGAATTGTTTGACAATGGTGACCTAATGTAAGGTATTCTACTATTTTGCTCTGGAATAGATACAAAGGAAGTGATTGCATTGTTTGGTTTGGAGTTGGTTGATGGACATTGTTTGACAATGGTGGCCTAATGTAGGGTATTCCATTGTTTTGATTTGCGATAGATACCGAGGAAGGGATTACACAGTTTGGTTTCGAACTAGTTGATGGGAAATGCTTGATAATGGTGTCCTAGAGCAAAGTTTTCCACTCTTTTTATCTAGAATAGTACTGGGGAATGGATGAAAACACATACTATTGGAGTGCAATTGTTGAGTGCCAAAATCTGAGAGATATCCAGGTGGGGAATAACTCTGTGCACCTTTCTACTTTCCTTTTTCCCATCAACCATGTGCATTATCCTGGTGTATTCATAGTATCAACTCGAGGGTGGCACCTTGATAAGAGATTTATGAGCAAGGAAACCTATGGTTGGGTGGAGCATGCCTCAGACACAACCAATTGCTCAAGCTGCTAAATGTTCAGATAAGTGTTTTACTCTGTAACAATCATTTTATTATTATTTATGATTTAATGTGGTGTATAATGAATGAAATGATTCATGAAGGAATTGCATTATTGTTGCATTGAACTCCTCCACATGAATATTTTGTTATTAATCATAATTGGTTATTTTTAAGTGTACAACTAATGAATGGAAGTAATTACCAGAGAATTGAGTTATGGATTGTGCATGGATGCAATTTACATGTTTCTAGATAAATAATTTAAATTATACGTGTTTTGAACATGAAGCTTATGTTTTGGATATTCAAATTGAGTTCTGTAAATTTGTCCATGAACATTCCTAAACATTAATATTTGTTGATGAAAAATATCTTTAGGAGTTATATCGATGATATTTTTTTTCGTGGAAAGCCATCAATTCTTGTTAGTATATTTGTTTTCTGAAAAAATTGTCTAAGTAATGTGAATTGTTCTTGTCAAGAACGTTCATTCACCCAATAAAGTGTTGCCATTATAAATTTTATTTGTTATTTTCCTTGCTTGCAAGATTGATGGATTCCTTTCTGCGATAGGAACCCTTATCCAGGTTGTCTGTGGAAGTTACTTGGGTTTGTGAGCCTTATTACCAAATAAATTAGCAGGGGCTATTTTGGTAAGCATGCAAGAGGAATACTAAACCCATTGTCACCTCGGTTTAGTTCCTTTAACTTCTTTGGGAATGATATACCAAGGGGAGAGCCCTTCAATGCCTTCAAACAACCTTAACAAGGCACACATCTTTCTATGCAATTCTATAATCATAACCAATGCCTTGGGTATGATTTAATGTAAACTAATGTATGAATATGATCAACATTCGTTTACATTCAACATCCGTTTACATTCAACATTTAACATCATTGCATAACAAAGCATTGTAATAATGTATTCGTGAAATATGTGTCATCATCAATTTGTAAGGGTAACTATGAGTGTATATCAAAGTTATTATAAGAAATTATATCAACATTCATCACTCACACACATAATGAATAATCAATCACTTGTATTAGTAGTGATAAACCATAAATATTAGTGTCAATATAAGCATTTATCAGGATTAAGAATTGTATCTGGTATTGATATTTATTAGTATATGACACCATGTATCAACAAGCATAAAGTACATTGATTATCAACAATAGCTAGCGTAGTTGGTTAACAAGTGTAATCAATGACAAGTATCATCAATAATATCCATCAATTATTAGCATTTGCAAGTGTAGCACATAGACATTATTATCATCATTTAAACTAACTGAAAACACTACTGTATATCAATTGTAGCAAATTAGGAATTAGCATCAGTCTTAACCCGTCTTCAAGGATTCTTTTTTAAGGCCTTGTCCACATTCGCCTTAGCATGAGTATGATCCTTTTGGGAGGCCTAACTCAATGGCAGGACTGAATTACACCTAGACCTCAAAACTCACCATGAGTTGGTTGAACTTACATGTTCGTTGAGGAAGGTTTTAAGGAAGTGAATAGTTAATTAAGAAAACCCTAGACTAGAACCTTAAGGGCTTTAGAAGGATTAAAAAAGCTCACCCCTAGAGGAGTATACACCCTTTACCAAGGCTGAAATTGTTCCACCACCTAAAATTGCTTAATGAATAACCCTAACTAGTGGTTCACAATGTTTTAGCAGGCCATGGAATTGATTTGGGTGTCCAGAATAGGACAAAGATGACGCCCTTGGAGATTTTTGGGAAAATAAGGAGGGACGAATTAGATTATGGGGGGAGATTTTTTAGGGTTTTAGGGTTTCTTCAAAATTGAGGTTTAAAAAAAAATGCAAGTAATTTTGTAAAAAGGGCATAATAGACAAGGGATTGAGTATTTTCTCATCCCTAGGGAACGATGATCAATGATCATTGTCCCTTGGAAAATAATTCTCTAAACTTGCAAACTAGGGCTTCAACAATAACCTCTAGGGTTTGTTGTAGAAGTCTAGATAGGGATAAATAAGAAATTCAAGGCCCAAGAAAACAAAAAATCCTTCTGAAGGACATTTTTCACCATACAAATTGGAAAAAATTAACAAGAAAACCCTAGCCAAGTAAGAAGAATGCACTTGACAACACTATTCAACGAAGGATAGAAGAATACTTATTGATTTTTAAAAAAAGATGGGAAAAAAGTGGGAAATATGTTGGGCCTAGGGAAAATAAGATAGAATCCAATCAGAATTCTGCCTAAGTATGGAGAAGAGCTAAAGAAGAAGAAGAAAGAGCTAAGACATAAGTAGTTGCACAAAAGCAAGAAGAGGAAGGACGTTGTGACAAAGGCAGTGAAAGGAAGGAAGAAGAAGAGAAAGGGGCACACTAGAAGAGGAAGCTACACCATAAGAAGAAGTCGCGAGAGAAGGAAGGAGTGTGACAAGGGAAGGTGCGATAGAATAATAGTAGCAGAAGGCATGCAAGTAGCATAACGGCTGGAAAATGACAATAAGGAGAAACACTTAGAAAGTGACAGGCCTTAACGATCGTGGGTACGAGATCGGCTAGAGCTGGCATAAACCACACGTATTAAGGTATCTTTGTAAGTCAGGTCGTTAGTGCATCCCGTTAGGTGTTACTAGAATTTGAAAGACAACATGTCTGTTGGATATAGGAAGTCGGCTAAGAAAGTGACAAAAAATGAGTATGTATCGAGTCGGTAATGAGTCTGTATCGAGTCTGTATTGAGGCTATAAAGGAGAGAACCCAAGCTGTATGCAGGTTAGACTCTCAAGTTGGACTTCCATTAGACAAGGGTAGGCTCTCATTAGCTTCTGACTGTTAGAGTTTGGTTGATGGCTCTTTATTTAGTCTGTTAATATTGACGAGTGCATATGAGTTGAAGAATCTGCAGTTGAGTTTGCAAAAGAGTAGGAAATGTTGAGTCGATCCAGGATGTGTGCAGATCATTAGTAGATCAAAGTAGGAAGCGGGAAAAGAGAAGATCAAAGAGCATGAGAGGAATGAAGAGTCTATAAATATAGAGAAGAATATATTGAACAGAGTCTGTAGCTTAGTCCACAAACGAAAGGTGCATATATTTCCTCATGCCAGATGAAGAGAACCTTGTGGTTTTTTCTCGGATGGTTTTCCACGTTATATTCTGTGTATATGTGTGAATTTTGAATGTGTTTGAATTACTTGTGTAGATGTTGCATTGAATGAATGATTATATATTTGCTTACATATGAATATATGTATATCAGTCGCATTGTATCAATTGAATATGATTATTTTGCACAACCATTGTTGATATAATAAGTTGCATAAGAGAGGTTGGGTTGTGACCTAAATGTTAGATCACAATGAACATAAATAATCCACCCACAGACTTTGTTGAGAACCTTGGTAAAATGCCAAGGTACCAAAAACCCCCACCCAACTGCAAAAACGTGGTTTTGGCAGTTACCCATTCAAGAGAGATATCTCGGGTCAGACGACATTTGTGTTGCAGGTGCTGTTGATTGAGCTTTGCTTTGTCGGACCAATATCTTGGGATTTGTTGCGTTGAGCAGAAGGGAATGAACCTGGGTCAGGATCCTTGGAGGAGGGATAAAAGCCAACAAATGGTTCTATTGCCGAGACCCAAATAATTTTGGTGAGGGATATGTTGTGGGAACCAACGAAACCTGAGATCCAAGATTGGATGGATTTCAAAGCGTTAGAATTCATAGGACAAGAAATTGAAGGATATCGATGGAACCCAATAGAGTGGTTGGGCCAGTACATCTATAAATACATCCATGGGATTTTCTTTTATGATTTTCCTATTGTGTTGCATGAGTGGTTGTCTAAGTTGGAAACCCAACAAAGAAATTTCTAAGGAGGAGAACTGAAGGAGTGGAATCCTCGGTTGATTGAGCGACTGGAAGAAGTAAGTAACCCTGTGTCAAGGGTTGTGGATTTTTGGATAGACAATACCTTGGAGGGATACATTACTGATTTTTTTGTTGATGTAAAAGCCTCATATAGTGAGGCAGAGCAGAATTTTTTTTAAAGGACCATGCGGTAAGATATCTGTCATCTTTAAAGACATGGATAAAAATGCTTGTCTGTGAAAATGGCATTCTGTGGATGTGACAAGTGAAGACTAGGATAAAAGGAGTGGGTATGTTGCAACATAACTCTGTGAAAAATGGTGCACCCTAAATTGAGATGTTCCCAGGAGATAGTGGAATTGAACTAGAGTCGGTATTTTTAAGAAGCGAGAGAAGATTTAGATCCGACAAGCAAATAAAGACTCTATTAGGAATAGGGAATTGCAACATGAACATAGAAGAAAAAGGCTACGATATTGCATCGTACTTAAATGAGGGGTCTTGCGACGAAGAAGAAGTATATCAGTCGATCTCTAAGGGAGATGAAGAATAATAAGAGTCGATTGAACCTCCAGATCGAGAACGTGGTTACAACTCTCCTACAACAACACACACATTACCAGAGGTAATATCTATAGACTTATCTCCAAGTGCATTTGTAAATACAAGTAGTACTAACACTGTAAGTAGTAGACAAGGGAGTCCAGCTAACCAAAATTTTGTTCCGACTGTACTAGCAGTAAATACAATGGCTGGAGCTGACATTAAGTTACCAATATTCAATGGAATTGAGTTGGAGGACCCAAAACAACATTGGTTCCTTTGTGAAGTTGCATGGAATGTGCGCTAGGTCCATGATGAGAATATTAAGAAAGCACATATGATCACGACTATATGAGGTCGTGCGCTTCACTAGTACATGAAATTTTCCATAGTGCCAGTAGGAGTTGTCTAGAAAACGCTCAATGAGATTGGAGTGGGAATGATAGATGAGTTTAGGAAGACAAATTCTAAATCACCGTGTAGTATTGAGATCAAAGAAATCAAGCAGCTACCGACATAGTCTATCTGGGACTTTGACTAGAGATTTAAAACATTAATGGCCAATGTAAACATCCAAATGTTGGACGTACAACATAAGGAGTGGTTTATTGTCTCCTTGTTTCCGCATATCTGAACCCCATTGATGCAACAAAATATTGTGTCATAGAAAAAATCTATGGAGATAGTAACGAAGCTAGAATCCTCACTGATTAGAGACAACGGCACATGAATGATGCAAATTCAATCACAGCTGGCCAACCTTACGGTGCAACTACATGACATTAAGAGAGGCAATGAATTTCAAGAAGAACTATGGTGTACAAGATGTAGAACAAATGGACACCATAAATACAATTTCTTGGCGCTCATGAACTACGTCACAGCAGGAGATCCGAACCTAATAAACACCCAAGGGATGCCTTAGTGTAGAATATGCCAGGCTACGGGCCACAAGTCTGAAGAATGTTTGTATTTACGGAATATTGTAAGTGCACCAGCTAGTCTGTATTGTAAATTTTGTAAATCAGTAGGGCGTGATTAAAAAGACTGCAGAACACTTCAGCTGCTGCAGGAAAATACGGTGGATACCTACTTGATGAAAAATGATGAGCATATGCAAGATGAATGAGCACAGCCTCAGTATCATCCTGTGGAATATCCACCACCGCAATATCAGCAACCACAGTACCCTCAACCGCAATACCATCAAAATTAGTATCCAAAACAACAACAATACCCTCAGCAAAGGGGAGGTGGAAATTTTCAAGGCCGAGGACAACAAAAAGGAGGGGGAGTATTTGGTCATGGAAGAGGCCAAGTCATATGTTATAACTGTGGGAAGCCAGGAAATTTTTCCTGAGATTTCCAAAGTCCTGCAAAAACATGTACATATTTTAAAGCGTTTGATCACACTCTTGAATAATGTCTGCAACTAATTGCGAAATGGTAGGCTCGAACTATTGTAAATCCCAATTTGGTGCAAAATCAGAATTTGAACCCCAACCAGAACATTTAGATGATTTATGTCGAGCCCAATGAACCTCACATTATTGTGGTTATAAGAGGAGGTGCTGCGACATGTGCATACAAGAATACACAACAATGACAACCATAGGTGAGATCCGCAGAACAAAAGAAAGCCCCACTAGATGTCCTGAAGGAGAAAGAAGTCTGCTTGGATGTGCAACCAGATATTATTGATGCTAATCAACTGTCAACATCTAGATAAGTCAAGACCATGCTCGAATGATTTGAACATTTAATCAAGAAGCAATGATTGAAAAATGTTAGTAACCTTAAAGAAATTTTCAGAAGTTTTTTAGCACTAATCAATGATAAAGATGTTGATGTAGAAATGAAAACACTGATAGAAGAAACTCCAGATGACCTGCGACCTGAAAAAAGACTTAACTATATCGGGAAGAGACTGAAAATAGGCCGAGAACTACGAATGACTACGCAGATAGGAGACTATGATATGGATTATATCATATTAGATTTGGGCTAGGATGTTTAATATTCATAAGATAAACATGTGAGAGCATGAATAAACTGCGACTGGATTGGTCTCCCATTCAACTAAGGGTTGCAACCGAATCAAATTTTCTACCAATTGGTATACTAACTCAAGTGCTTGTAGAAGTTGAAGGCTTAAGAACATATGCAGACTTTGAAGTAATCAACATTATCGATGACACAAATCCATATCCTGCACTTCTAGGAATCAATTGGGAAATAGACAACCAAACCATTATAAATTTTAAGAAAATGATCTTATCATTTGAAGATTATGAACTAAGGGTGGTTGCACCAATCAATCCACTTGAAGGGCAGATATATGTCGAGCCAATAAATAGTGAAGGTCAAGGCAATTACCTGGATCAGTTGTATAATATCATGTCTTCAAGAGAAGATTATATAAATCCAAAATCTGATGGAAAACTGAGTTGGCGGAGTGTAAGTTCTTGCACATCCGATTCAGGTGATGCCCTAGAAAATTGGCAGAAAAGGCTACACGAAGCCTGATGAGCAAGGTTTTCATTGATGACAAACCATTAATGACAAAGGTAAACAAAGGAATACAAAGAATGATGATATGGCACGTTGAAGGATGATCCCATTAGAATTCTTGTCCATATACCAACTTGAATGGTGTCTAACTTGATAACTTCTTATGTGTTGTGCAATATGCCCATAGTATTGTAGAGATCTTCCGCTGACTGTGAAATTTAATGCTAATACCCTTAGGGGCTCTGTGATTAAATTTGTTATATCTTTTATGGTTGAGGAAAATGGTGTCAGATATGTTCCACCGCAAGTAGGGAGGTAATTTGAAACTGAGCTAGTTCCAGTCCTCCTTGCACTAACGATATGAAACATCTTACCAGGGTTGGAAATGAGGAAGTGTTTTGGTTCCCGCAAGAGCAACGCTGTCTCAACATTGTTGAGAAAGAATGAAGAAGCAACAACTAGAATCCAAGGGCCAAAGGACATCCACTGAAGCTGCCGTATAAAACTGTGGAACTAGTCACCATAATGCATAGTATCCATTGCTAAAATCCACCGGTCTGAACTGGTGCTCAGATAGCGGGAAATAGAAACAGAGGCCACCATCATCACCATCATCTCTGCATCACGTTGGAAACATAAGGGGTGATGACGTTTTCAAGAAACACATGAACGAGAAGATTCCAATAAGAAAGGGTAATATGTCGATGAGATGGCAGACTTTACCAATAGTAGGGAAAAAAAATATCTAGACATTGAGTGGCCTTGCCAACTGCTGCGAGATCCAAGGTTTATACCGATGTTGCATACTCAAACAGAACTGGTAAAGAAAAAAATTATGAAGAAGGGAAGGAAAAACTTGGGATGAGTTCGAGCTGAAGATAGAAATGTAAACAAGGAGAATCAATGATATTTATAAGTCTCCTATCTCGTCTGTCCTACTACTCTGAAACAATAACTTTACCCTATAGAAGAAAGAACAACAGTAGTAACAGAAGTTAGAAATAATATACATGAAAGAAGGTACATTAGTAGAAAAAATAACGCCAGAACATGTCAGTTCTGACCTTGTGGCGCAATTGCAGAAGACAGAAGAAGATGCGCGCGTAGAAGCAGAGCGAGTCATGAAAATCATGGAATATTTTTAGAGTAAAATCAATGCAAGGCAAGACATGGCAGAATAAATTTGATTGGCTCGGGACGAGCCATAGGTGAGTGTTGGGGGCCTCTTGGGCCTAGGGACAGTAGGGTAGAATTCAATCAGATTTCTGCCTAAGTATGGAGAAGAGATAAACAAGAAGAAGGAGTTACGACAGAAGTAGCGACAAAAAATAAAGAAGAGAAAGGAATTCGCGACAAAGGCAGTGAAAGGAAGGAAGAAGAAGAGGAAGAGGTGCAACATAAGAGGAAGCCGCGCCAAAATAGGAAGCCGCGATAGAAGGAAGGAGTGTGACAAGGGAAGGTGTGATAGAATAACAGTAGAAGAAGGCATGCAAGTAGCATAATGGTTGGAAAATGATAGTAAGGCATAGCACTTAGAAAGTGATAGGCCTTAATGATCGTGGGTAGGAGTTCGACTAGTGTCGACGAAAACCACATGTATGAAGGTATATTTGTAAGTCAAGACATTAGTGCCTCCCCTTAGGTGTTACTAGAATAGAAAAGACAACCTGTTGGATGGATATAGCAAGTATGGTAAGAAAGAAACAAAAAATGAGCATATAACAAGTCGGTAATGAGCTTGTATCGAGTCTATAATGAAGCTATAAAGGAGGGAACCCAAGCTGTATGCAAGTTAGACTCTCGGGTTGGACTTCCATTAGACAAGGTTAGAATCTCATTAGCTTCTGACTGTTAGCTTTTGGTTGATGGCTCTGTATTTTGTTTGTTAATATTGTTGAGTGCATATGAGTTGAAGAATCTGCGGCTGAGTGCGCAGAAGAGTAGGAAAGGTTGAGTCAATCCAGGATGTGTGCAGATCATTAGTAGAGAAAAGTAGGAAGAGAGTAGAGAGAATATTAGAGAGTATGAGGGGAAGGAAGATTTTGTAAAGATAGAGAAGAATATCTTGAACATAGTTTGTAGCTTAGTGCATAGACAAAAGGTGCATATATTTCCTCTTGCCAAATGAAGAAAACCTTGTGGTTTTTTCCCGGATGGGTTTCCATGTTATATTTTGTGTATATGTGTGAATGTTGAATGTGTTTGAATTACTTGCGTAGACGTTGCATTGAATGAATGATTATAGATATTCTTACAGATGAATAGATGCATATCAGTCACATTGTATCAGTTGAATATGATTTTGCTGCACAACCACCGTTGATATAATAAGTTGCATAAGAGGGGTTGGGTCATGGCCTAACTGTTGGATCACAGTGAGCATAAATAATCCATCCACAGACTTCGTTGAGAAACTTGGTAAAAGGCCAAGGTACCAAAAATCCCCTACCCAACTGTAGAAACGCGGTTCTGGAAGTTACCCATTTAAGAGAGATATCTCGGGTGAGACGACATATGCGTTGCAGGTGCTGCTGACTAAGCTCTGCTATGTTGAGCCGATATCTTGGGCTTTGTTGCGTTGAGCATAAGGGACTGAGCCTGGTCCAGGATCCATGGAGGAGGGAGAAACACCAACACAATAAGTCACCTTTTTTACATATGTTAGTCCAACCAATCTAGCATCAACATGTATGTGCATGAAACCCTAGAATTCAACTTCCTTTCACCATTCAATAACAACAAAATATTTTCCAAGAGGTGCACATCACATCATAGACCCATATAGTAAGATAAAAAGAAGAATAATCATGATTTGATCCCAAGTCTTGTGTTTTGCAAATGAACTTGGATTATCTATATCCATCCTAGCACAAGCTTTAATTTTTTATCAAGCCTATATTTCTTAATTTGTCAATTTAAAATTAAAACAATAAAACACTAAAATAATCTAAATTAAGACAAAATTAGAGAATTTTACCCATATGTTGGGGAATAGACCCTAAAACTAGCATAAAATGATGAAAAATGCTAGAGTGTCTCATATTTCTAGGATTCAATGTATCATGTTTGTATTAAATCTACCAAGTTGGAAATTTTAGTATTTTTACATTAAATTATCCATCATCAAGAAATGCATAGAGGGGACTAATATTTGGGTACTTTTGGGTGATTCCACTTGAAAATTATTTATTTCCTCATTTCAAATCATTTTGAATCCTTATATTTTCATTTTAAGTCTGACAATATATTGGTGTGCAAAAATTTCAAAGTTGCCTAGATTTTTGAAAATGCACGTGTATGATTCATAATGAAGTGAAATTGTTCTTTACAATGATGAAAATCATTGAAAATATCGCTCTTGGTTTGTTGTGTTAATATTTGAATATTCTTATATAGATTAATCTATGTCATACTTGTAGTTTTTTGTTGTAAAGCTAAGTATGGAGTATAGAACAATCATATCTTTTCAAAATTAGGTATAATAAAATGTCTTCCATATTCCATACACATGACCTTTTATGAAAGTAAGAGTACATTCTTGGAGGTATATGTATGGTTGAAAAAAAATATCTCATATTTCTAGACATCAATGTATAGTATCTGTATTAAAGTTGCCAAGTTGTCATTTTTGTATTTTTATATTAAATTCTCCATCATAGAAAATGCACATACAACCATACTTGTAGTTATTGGTCGTAAAGCTAAGTATGCAGTATAAAACATAGTCATATTTTTTAAAAGTTGTGCATAATAATATTCCTGCCATATTCCATAAACATGACCTTTAATAAAAGAAAGATTACATTCTTGGAGGTAGATGCATGGTTGACAAAAACCTCTCAGCTTTATAGGATTCAATGTATAGTGTTTGTCTTAAACATGCCGAGTTGATTTTTTTGAATTTTACATTAAATTCTCTACCATAGAAAAATGCACGCAGAGTCATACTTGTAGTCATTGGTTGTAAAGCTAAGTATGCACTATTAAACAATCATTTATTTTCAAAGTTAGGCATAATAACATGCCCACCATATTCCATACACATGACCATTTATGAAAGTAAGAGTACATTCTTGGAGGTAGATGTATGTTTGACAAAACCTATCTCATATTTATGATTCAATGTATAGTGTTTGTATTAAATTTACCAAGTTGGCAGTTTTTGCATTTTTACATTAAATTATCCATCATAGAAAAATGCAAAAGAGAGTCATACTTGCAATTATTAGGTGTAATTCTAAGTGTGCAGTTAAAAACAAAGTCATATTTCTTCAAAATTAGTCATAATAAAATGCCCACCATATTCCACACATGACCTTTTATGAAAGTAAGAGTACATTCTTGGAGGTAGATGTATGCTTGACAAAAACCCCTCTCAGATTTCTAGGATTCAATGTTGTGTATGTATTAAATCTACCAAAATTGCAATTTTTGTATTTTTACATTAAAGTCTCCATCCTATAAAAATACATGCAGAGTCATACTTGTAGTTATTGGCTGCAAATCCAAGTATGTAGTATAAAGCATACTCATATTTTTTCAATGTTAGACATAATAAAATTATCGCCATATTCTATACACATGACCATTTATGAATGTAAGAGAACATTTTTGGAGGTATATGTATGGTTGACAAAAACATTTCTCATATTTATAGAATTCAATGTATAGAGTTTGTATTAAACCTGCCAAATTGACAATTTTTGTATTTTTTACATTAAATTATCCATCATAGAGAAATGCATGCATGGGATTCATATTTGGGTGTTTTCGAGGGATTGCACTTAGAAATAATTTATTTACTCATTTATCATCATTGTGAATCATCATATTTTCATTTTAAGTCTGGTCATATTTGAATTTAATGGATAAAATTCTAAATTTGTTATGTAAAAATAGAGTGTAAATATGTAAAATTGGGCTTAGAAAAATGCACACCATGTTCTCTATATAGGCAATTTATTGAAATTAATATTTTTTACCTAGATATATTTATACGTTTGAGAAAAACCTCCTTCAGAATTATGAAATTATGTTTAATCAAGTTTGCAGTTAATTTTTCAAAATTGCAATTTTGTTTTGTTTTGAACTTAATTTTCCCAGTTTAGTAAAATGCATGCATGTACCTCATTTTTTGAATTCTTGAGTGATATTAGTTGGATATGGTGTTTTCTATTTTTTTATGCCTTCTTATACATTTATTTTATAAATTTTGAGTTAAAAAAATTCATGTTCAACAAAAACAATACAAGGTTACCTTTTAAATGTGAAATGGTTGCTTAGATCACTAAAATGGAAGCCTAAGTTGTTGGAACAAAATAACATATTTCACTCTCATCGGGAGTACATTTCCTCTCCATTTGCTAGTTAATCTTAGTTTTATGGTTCCAATGGTATATTTATTGGATATTTTGTCCACTTGATTTAGGAGAGCGCTCCATCCCTACATTTTAGGGATCACATGAATAAAATTAGTCTTAGGAGAACTCCTATCCTCGTTTTCATATCCAATCCAAATCTACTCCTTGTTTCAAGCTCTCATGCCTTACTTTGGGACTTAGTTAGCTAACTCCATCATTAGAGTTCAATTCAATATTAGTTCATTCTAGCTAAGTTAAGCCTCACCTAGTTCTATTTTTGCATACCTTTCTATTCTTGCATATGGAAAGTGTATATATTCTTGTAATCTCTCATTAAATGATGCGATTTTATATATTAATGAGAATTATTATTCACTACAATTTTACTCTTCTCTCATCTCTTTCTTTGTATTTGATTAATGTATTGCTTCATGTTTAAATTCTATATCTCTCATAAAATATTACATAAGTTATATCCTTAGGAATGGTTGGAGAATCCTACTCTACGAGTCAACTAGGTCATCCTAACTGACCAACCACTTAATGGCTGACTCAGTCTAGTCAAGTCAGTTAGGCTGACTAATAGACAATTATACATTTACAAGTGTCTAATTGATTGTATGCTGAATATATATAGTTTGTTGATCCATATGATATACATATGAGTATCCCTCTTTTGTACATTATGGCCTATTAGTATAATAAAAGACTTGTTGTTTGTGTGACCATTACTATTATTCTTTCCTTCTCTCTTTATGTATGCTTGTTCTCATGCTTGAATATATGTTATAATGTGCTGCTGGTAACCTAATGTAATCCCATAGATTACAACATTGGTTCTATTGTTGGCAGTACTGAACCAGGAAAAAACATTACAATGCGTACATAGATGGTGAGCCATGAGGAAATTTAGAGTGGTGGAATAGACAAACTGGAAACTACATTTAGAATTATGCTAGAAGGAACAAGTTGACTCTTGTGAAGTCTAGAGAAAATTTCTTTTCTATAATCTCATGAATGATATATAAAGACCATTACTCATGAAATAAATAAATTTCTCGATAACGTTCATGAGCAGAATAGAAGGTCAGAATGAAATATTGTTAATGAAAAATATTTGTAACAAAAAACATATAAACTTACATGAGTGGGTCGAGAAGATAGTTGCCAACTTCTGCAAAGAGAAATCCATAGAAGAAAGAACTTCACGGGACGACACTAGGACCAGGTTCTATAATGAATTACATGATATATTTTTTTCTGTACGAATCTTTCCTTACTTCACAAACTTTTAATTAAAAAGGGAGTCAACCATATATTCTAACCTTGACCTTCTTTGAACCCTAGTTGTTTAAATTAGGAAAAGAGACAAACATACTTGGAGTACTTTGTTCGCGAACATGAATGGGAATATTTTATTAGTAAATGAGTATCTTTGTTGAACCCACATTGATGTCCTATTAGTAATCAAGTTAGTAATGGGGGGTCACTGAACACATGGAATGAATGAATAAATGATGATATTTGACAGAATAACTAAAATGGAATGGATCATAGCAAGAACACAAGTATAACTCGATGAAAAATAGATGGCCATTTATAAGCATAAAGCTGATATTCAAAATATTGAAAGGGAGAAAATATAGAAAAAAAAGAAGAGATTAGGGATATTCTAAGTCCACTTCTTAACAAGAGAAATATGAAGAAACCAACCAAGAAGCTTATTAACCAAAATGCCTCCTCGAGTGTAGGGAAAGTTGACCGGTTCATAGAAAGGGTGAGGTACAGACACTAGTAAAAGGACCTCAATTGATAGAGGAAACTCCAAAAGATTTGCATATTGTAATTCTTGAAGTTATGAGTCCTATAGAACCACTCCCGATGCTTTTGAATCATGGACCAGTTGTAAGAGAAACCATCGAGCATGGCTTGCAAATTAGAGTTGACAACAATAGTAAAAGGTTTTGACTAGACGATTATGGATGAATTGTGGATTAATTGAAGATATAGATACCACTTCATGGTAGCTAGATTAATTTTGCACTTAAATTCAAAAGCAACAAATTTTACCTATTATATTCAAAGCGCGTGGAGGCACCCCCGTTTCCAACAACATTATCGATTGAAGTGTAAAGTCCATTTGATATCTGACTGGATGATGAAGAATCAGTATATAACATTTGACTATATTGGTATAAAACTCATCACAAAGAAGTAAGTGCATCTATAGCTGGTAACCCTCTTCCAATCAAAATTTTGTTAATATAGCTTATCATCATTCAATACACATTCCATTTTATGAGGGGGGGAAATATTCCATAAGGCACTGGTTTATTTGTGAAAATTTGTAAGGTTAATATTATTAATGATGAGAATTAACAAATAACACAGTTTACAAGTGGCATATGTAAAATAACACTTACCTAGTACATGAATTTCATTGAAAATTAGACCAAAACAAAGGACAACATAAAGCATAACTTTCTAGAATTTTTCCAGACTCAAGACAATAAATATTTAGCTACTAAAAATTTAAAAGAGATTATGCAGAAGTCGAGAGAAAAATTCCATGAGTATGATAAAATATTCAAATATTTACGTAGCGGATAATTATACACGAATGATAAAAACCTATTTATCCAGTGGTTCATCACAGATCTCCTAACTAGGGTTAGAAAACCATTGATCTTACATGAATTTATGACATATGGGGATGCTATAAATAAAACCCAAAAGGTTGATTCTAATGAATATTTCATAGTCACACCTGTCATTAAAATATTAGAGGAAAATTGAAAGCCACACAAATATCACTTCAACAACTCACTATGAGACATAGAAACCTATGGTGTACGACATGCTCATTAGAGGGTCACACCAAAGATGATTGTTGGTATGACCAGCATAGATCCAAATCCTAGGCTCTATCAAGTGCCGAGAAGGATCAAATATAATATTTTTATTATTAAAATTCAATATTATTTATGGCCAACATATAATATTTTTTATTATTTTTTATTTTGTTAGGAACGAACATTACAACTATCTCCCCCATACATGGTTTGAAAACCATGTGCAAGGCCCTCCTAAAACCATGCCATGGGTTGTTTAGGAGGCCTTGCAAATGGTTTTAAAACCATTTGCAAGGCCCTCCTAATCCATGTACAATTTAGGAACATTACAGCATCTCCCCCATAATAGGTTGTTTTTGTGGCGGACATTTATTTGGCAGATAATTAAAAACAAAATCTACTCGACAAACCTTACAAGATCTCCCTCATATTAGGTTTGTTTTTTGGGGGACATTTATTTTGGAGGATAATTAAATTTTTTTTATTATTATTTTGTTAGTAACAAACGTTACAAGATCTCCCTCCTATTAGGTTGTTTTTTGGCCGACATTTATTTTGGCAAATAATTAAATTGTTTTATTTATTATATAGACAAACGTTACAAGATCTCCACAAACATTGCAACATCTCCCTCATATATTATCTTGGCCGACATAATATGGACAAACATTACAAGATCTTCCTCATACTAGGTTCTAGAGCGCCTCTCGACGCAATGAGAAAGAACAATTCCTATATGAAAGAATGTAGTTTCCATATGAAAGAAAATAATTTCTAGAGGAAAGACGACTAGATAATTTCCAAATCATTCACACAAGATATTATTGTGATATATACGAAATATTTGAGCCCCACACTATGGAGGATTGTCCATATAATGTAAAGAATGCTAAACCTAAATGGTGTAGAATATGTCAAGATAATTCACATAGTACAATAGAATGTGTGATGAATATGAAGAACAAACCAAATTACCAGTTGGTCTATCAAGCTCATACTATTGATCAAAGCAAGAAGAAGGGATGCGACTTCAAAAAAATTACTAGAAAAACAATGGATACAACTAATGAGGTGGTTACAATGGTAAAGGAAGGTATAATATTAATTGAGGTAACTGTCCTCATGGTTGTGGGAAGTATCGATGTTTCAAATGTTATAGTGAATTACATTTGAGTCCCGATTGTCTTTGGAAAGCCAGGATGGATCTCAATTTTTTATGAAATGTTTGGTGAGGGAACATTCATTAGAAGACTACTCAATCATCCTTGACAATACTATAAATAAGAAAAATTTTAATATCTTGTTTAGTGTACCTAATCATGAATCATTAATTTATAAAAAAAATGCACATTATTACTAGAGAAGGCATGGAGACTAGAGGCGATAATCCACACATTACTAAAATAAAAAGTAAAGAGAATAATTATCTCAACTTCCATAAGTAGAGGATATTTTTAATAATGTTGCAAAAAAAAATTCAAGAGTTAGCATATGAAGAAGACACTCCAAAATCAAGAAATAAAACACTTAATGAATTGTTGCAATTTCTTACAAAAGAAGACGTCATTGTTAGATTAATTGATTTGATGTATTTGATAAGAAATAATAGCTGGGAATGAAACATTACTAAAAATATATACCAACTAAATAAACAATATAAAGTTGATATCGACCTGCTAGTTGAGCTTGAAGTCGAAGGATAATATATATCACAATTCATCCTCGACTTTGGATCTCGAGCCAATATAATGGCTATATCTACTTCAGAAGATTGGGTCGACTGCATTTGTCTAATTCAGTTATGTATCTTAAGCTCGTGCACAAAGGCTTAATTGAACCAATAGGAGTGTGGGAAAATGTTAATAATGCAATAATGGGCGTACACACTCAAATTTACAAATTTATTTTGAAGTAATTGATCCAAAAGATGTTTCTAAGTCCATCCCTACGCTAGGAAATAAAGATGAAGGATTCCATATCCTTAGAAAATGATAGAATAAAGTTGAAAGGAGAAGGTAAAAAGGTAATTCTGCCCATCTACCCATCCCAAGGAAGACCTTGGATTGAGCCTAATGATAACGATGCATATATAAGGCAACTGCGCCAAGTAATGCAAAATAATGAATATTTAGTCAAGCCTATTTCAAATGGGGAGATCCACGTGGGCTCACCCATGTCGATTGGACAAAAAATAGACTTAGAGTTATGTGATTGTTAGTTTGAAAACTATAAGGCACAAGAATCAGAATGTTGGACGATAGAAGTCATTCCCTGACACTTCGTGCGAAAATGATTTGCAATTTCTGTAATTATGAAAGTCTTTGAGAAGAATGAAAAGGATTATCTAACATTAGTATCGACTATATCTAAAATGACCAATTTTCCACTGCTTTGATATAAAGAATATGATTCTTTGTCTAACCACGTCAATGAAGTCTTAAAAATACCGAAGAACAGGGTTGGCTATAGAGTTTATTCCAAACACTCATGAAATAAAATACTAGGTGGTGGGGCATTCATTAGTCTCATCTTCAGACTTGGATGACGATGTTAACTTATTTCTTCAAGCAATTCGAATGAAGAAAGCAAACAGAACAGGAACAAATTCTGAAATTTACCCAAGGAGAATATCTAGTTGCACATATCATTACTTATGAAAAAGAATGGAAAAGACTGGGTTATTGTGAAGAACTGGTATGGACACATATGTTCCCTAGTACATTGGGTGACTTTCCTAAAAGATGGTATAAAATTGAAGAAGCACAAGGTGAAACATTTAACTGACATTATCCAAAGGAATCTCTCATTTACTCCCATAGAAGATTGTCTTATGAAAGTTGTACAATAATTCAAAACTTTATCAAGCCAGAAAAATAACTAGTCACTATAGTCAGCACTACACCTATGCTTCGACTAAGCTCGATGTGCAACGACATCACAACCGAACATAAGTAGCAGGTCTATAGCCCGACATGTTTAGACTTAAAAGAATGATAATACCAAAGGGAAAAAAATATATATATGGAAGAAAGATCACCCTAGTACAATATATCTAGTTAAATCAATTATAAAAGTGTCAACTGAAGAAAAGGAAGAAGGAGAGCTCAAAGATAAATGTTTTTCTCCATCTTTTACAAATTCAAAGAAGGTGAATGACAAATCGAAGAATCA
The DNA here is from genome assembly GCA_001517045.1 of Pseudotsuga menziesii. Lineage (NCBI taxonomy): Eukaryota > Viridiplantae > Streptophyta > Pinopsida > Pinales > Pinaceae > Pseudotsuga > Pseudotsuga menziesii. The sequence goes on along the minus strand of LPNX010081750.1, from coordinate 14,442 downwards.
AAAGAACATAATTGGATGGATGCATAAATAGGGATGAAAGAAGTCGATATATTAATCGACAAAAAAACTAAAATGGCCAAAATATGTTATTATTGGTCAGATAAATAATTAATGAAGGTTCAGGTCACGAATGTTACTCCTTCACAAACATATTTTCATGGTACAATCAAGTACCCATATAAAAAGAGGATTGGAACAAGACTACATTTGTGTGTGAATTCAGGTCATTCACATATAAAGTTATGGCATTCATATTGAAAAAAGTGCCAATAATTTTTTTTACAATCGTCATAAAATATTTCATGAATTTCTTAATAAAACCATGGTTTTTTACTTCGATGATTGGACCATATATACCATGCTAAAATACCATGCCCAGTGGATTCGACCAATGTTAGAAAAATGTAAACAAATTCAAATCTCATTAAATATAAAGAAGTGTATATTTTCCATGCCCATCAAAATAATTTTGGGCCATGTTGTTTGTAAGGAAGGTATGTTGGTTTAGATTGGGTAGACCCGGGTTTACTTTACTGTACCAACAAAACCCCTAGCTCACTGGCCCTTTCGGAGACAGACCGCAGAGCGGCCTGAAGTCTCACCCGAAGTGATCTTGGATGGGTCGGCTGAAGACTCAGGTGTCTTCAATCGGGTTCTATAGCATCCTAGGGTCTCGCGACTCTTCCTCGCCAACGGGATCTCTCTACAAAAGCGATCTCTCCTTCTAGCTGGCGCTGGTAGGAAGCGGACTCTTATCGCATCGCAGCTTCTATGGCGATGCACAACTTACTCTTCCGCTCAGCTCCTTCCCTGCGATATCTCACACTGCAGCTCCCCGGACGATGCGATATCACCTTTCTATTCTGTAATATATCCTATAATGAGGCTCAATATGCGTATCAACTCTCAAGGTCTTGCGACCTCCTTCCTGGGTCTACTAACTCTGTTAACCTTCACAAGAGTGTTAAACCACTTCACTTAGACCTCTACAGTTTAACACGCTAACATCAACTACATTGAACTCACGGAACTCATATACCGGAGTCACTTAACACCGTAACTGTCAAACTATTATGAACCAAGCACTGATAAACTCATATACAGGCTACTTGATACATTCAACCTGCGTTTAACCCTCTATGTGCTATAAACTGAAGCATAACATACATACGTCCATCAACTGATAAGCAACATTCATGTAACAGATAATAGATAACACATAAGTAAAGCACAAACACATGAAATAGTCGCACAACACACGGATTTTACATGGTTCATCTCCAGGGGGAAAGCTACGTCCACAAGAACTGGTTTTTATATTGTATCTTGAGAGAGTAAACACAGTTCCGCTGCAACCTGATATGCATCTCGAGATCTTCTAGGAAACTCCACACACACAACAGGGAGCCCTTCTCTCTTAGATCTCTTCTCTTATATTGCCTTCTCTTACAATATACTCTTCCTTTCTCTCTCTCAATCCCTGCGGATTGTTACATTCATACTCAAGGAGTCAGCTACTGGTTACAGTAAGATAACTAATAGGTTTAATACAGAACCAGAGCTCGATTCTTACAATACAACTGACTGTGAGCGAACAGAACACTTGACTAGCTTATGGTTTATCTGAATGTCTAGCTAGCTAAATGTCTAAACAGCTACCCAACTGTCTAACTGTCTAATTGTCTAAACAGATACCCAATTGTCTAACCTTTTACAATACAAAATACATGCTTATATAGGCGGCCCGAAGGTCTCGCCATTACAAAACTGTGGGAATTTCCCAACAGTAACCCAAAAACCCTAACTGTGACAGTCGGCGCATCTGTACTGTGGGCTGCCGCTTACCATCACACCACAGCTTTCTGCAGTCTTCCACGCTTCTCGACGCTGATCGTGGGTATGGGCGCCACTTCCTGCTGTCCTTTGTCTTCAATACCTCGGCCCGTTGCTCCTTTTCTCTTTATGAGGGTAGCTGAGCCCTCCTTTCTTCGTCGCTGCCTTAAGTACAGTGGTTGAGCTCTCTCTTCTCGACCGCTCAGGTACTATCTTATTTGACTTCCCTGTCCCGATGTAGCAGCTTTTCCTGTAGCTGCGGGACCCTGCTCCAACAGTCCCCTGACACTTACTTGTGGCTCGTCCCTGAGCCACTAACAGCTGGCTTCTCCTGCTGTAGCTTCTCCTTGGCTTCCTGTGAAGTCCTTGCGAATCTCTCTCAAAGTCCTGCGACTTCGTTGTTCATAGCTTCGACACACTCTTGTGCCGTTTCTGTAAAATTAGTTCGTAGGTCTCTCTTACCTTTCCTTCCCTTATTGTCATGCTCTCGCTCTCGTCGCTTGCAAGACTGGCCATTCATTTTTTTTCTACCATAAGGATTCAAATCCATGGTATCACGAGAACTCCTCTCTATCTGGGTTAGAACTCGCATCGCAAAGAAAATATAAATCTGTATCTTCTAGCCTTCTTAAACATTTCACTCGGTCTGGATCCTTTCATATGAATACTATACAAACCATGAATTCCATTCCGATAACAAGCCTTTGTTTGCATTCTGAAGTTCTGCTTGTTGGGTTTGTTTCCCCTTTCACTTTTCTTCTCAGCAAATTGCTCCAGGTTTTCATGCTGCCTATGATCTTCATATTTTCGTTTCTTTGCCTCTGCAATCTCTTGTTCTTCTCTTAGATGATGAGATAGGTCAGCTTCCTTCTCCCGTTGCCTTCTTTTCCTCATTTTTACTTTCTTCTTGGCTGTAGATTTCTTCTCATCATTCTTCTGCTCTGTTTTCTTATCTTCAGTGATCTTCTCGTCTTTCTGCTTCTCTGCAGCGAAGACTTTGATGACATCTTCTACATCCTGCGCTTGACTCCTAAACCTTGGCGGCTGTCTGACCTGTGATGTACCTAATTTCACAACCTTGGGCGGCGTCATCATAGCGGACGCAAGGCCACCACGCTGGAATCTTTGCACAATGTCCTCTAAAGGATCCGTCTCGGACAGAAACCACTTGGTGCAATACTCTGGACTGGCAATGGCTAGGAAATTGGGGAAAACTAGCACTCTGTAACTGAAGTATCTCTGCATAGGAAAACTCTCCAAATTGCTCTGTAACTCTTAGAAATCACAAAAGTAACCCTTTTGTATGAATGATCTTTGAATTTATAACAAAAGTGATAATATTTGAAGCAACGGTCATCTAGGCTAGACCCGTCGGCGGTATTAATTGCATGGACAAGACAATACCCGTCGTTTCGATCCTGATTAATTGCTGAAATCCAATCAAATTTCCCTCGAAACTTGTGTACAGGTGCCGGTCTCGACCAAGAATTAGCAAATCTGGGAAAATCATTATACTGTTGCCAAATCTAGGGTAACGTATACTGGTCATATCTGTATTAACTGCTTGTCAGAGAGCGGAGTGACTGCCCCTCTGTCCCTTTTCAAAATGGTTTACGTGGCACTAGAAACATCGCATTGTTGTGATATCACACCGCATCGTTCTTAACTATAATGCTGGCATGAAACTCCGCAACGTTCAAAACTTGCGCAACATGACTGGCATGAAACTCCTCATACTTGGATTTTTTTTATAAAAAAAACTCCGCAAGCATCCTATGACTTGCGCAAAATAAAATTTCCTCATGCAATTCCTTATACTTAGAATACTTAGAACTGTTTACCTGCTAGTGTAGACTAATTACCGGTGCGATGCCTCCTTTCAACTACACTAGACATGTGCACTCTCAAAGCTGTCTGGGTTAGGGCTGAGAGGTGGAGTGGCTGTCACTATAGAGCTTAATCCTACTACCATTAATTAACGTAGGAAGAAGCTCCTCGTTCAGTTTGCTGAGCTGAACGACATCTCCTTCTGTAACATACTGAATCTGATATGGCCCCAACCAATGCGTCTTGAACTTCCCTGGAAAATTAACAAACTTACTGTCATATAGGAGCACTAGGTCTCCTATCTGAAAACTCTTGCTCTTGATGTGCCTGTCATGCCAAGCTTTTTCTCGTGCCTTCTGTACTTTCTGATGGAATCCTGCAATGAATCTGTCTTCCTCTAAGGCAAGCAACTGTGCTAGCCTTTCATTCATCGTGTCTATATTAGCTATCTCGGTAATTTGAGCAACTCTTAAACTGGGAATAATATATTCCATAGGCATAACAGCCTCTTGTCCATACACCAAGCTGAAAGGTGTGTGTCCTATGAATTTCTTGCATGTAGTCCTATAAGCCCATAATATAGCATTAACCTTGAGGTCCCAATCATTTCTTTGGCTATCACAGATCTTAGTAAGAGAATTTTCTAGAATCTTGTTAAAGGCCTCCATCATACCATTATCTTGTGGGTGGTAGGGAGTGCTCTTATGGTGTTGTATATGAAATTCCTCTGTCAAGGCCTCAATAGTGCGGTTCAGAAAATGTGTGCCTTGATCACTCATCAAAATTACTGGACATCCAAATCTAGTTATGATGTTTTCAAAAATGAACTGTGCAGCTGTATCAGCATCACAATTACTTACTGTTTTAGCCTCTGCCCACCTGGTGAGGTATTCTGTTCCTGTGATGATGTATCTTGCACCAATTTGTTTCCCTGGTGGGTTGATAGGACCCACAAAATCTATAGCCCATTTGTCAAATGCCCGCAGCGTAATCTGTGGTCGCAACGACATTTCATCTCTTCGCGAAGGTTTTCCTACCCTCCGACAGATAGCGCAACATCTGCAAAACTCTTTAGTGTCTTTGTGCAAAGTAGGCCACCATAATCCTGCAGTTAGAATTTTCTGAGCAGTCGGCTTTCCTGCGAAATGACCTCCTGCGGTACCTGAGTGTGCTTCTCTGATAATGGCCTCTTTCTCGTGCGGCATCACGCATCTGCGCAAGACTTCATCTGGACCTAACTTATATAGATGTCCTGTGATCAAAGTGAAGTCTGCTGCTTTCACAACTAACTGTGTAACACCCCGGTTTTTGACCCTGTTTGCATGATGTATATATTGTAATTAATCGTGGTGAGGAGCTAAAGGCAAAAGCCCCACCATCGATTTGGTTGTGTATGTTTCGGCAATGGGGATAGTTGCCGATGGTATATTGTGCTATCCGGCACATTATAATGTGGCATCATGTAAATATGCACATCAATTAAAATAAAACCACAACTAGCTACGGCAGTGCAAGGTTGAAATGAAAAGGGCATGATTCCAAAGGATAAGGGTGTGGGGGGATGTCAACCGTGGTCTTTGGGGGGGAAAAGCCTTGTTTGATTTTCCATCTTCCCTTGCCTCATCCACTCTCTTGAATGTCTTGTGGAGTTAGTTGAGGTAGTTATTGCTGAGTAGTTGGGGGCATTGATTGTCTTGGGAGTGGGGGTGGCAGGATTGTCTATCCTTGCCCATCTGCACACTCCATCAGTGAAAAAACACTCAAGCGCTCTCCACTATGCATTACCTCCATTGTTGGTCCATTCCTCACTATTGTCTGGTCATCCACGCGCTTAGGCCGCTGTCTGTTCATCCTCACGAATAGCCATGGTCTGTTCTCCTCACGCATGGAGTTGGCGTTTTTGGTCTCCACCCTTGCCAGACTGTGAAGGATCGCTGGAGTTTTCTTTTGTTGTGGATGGACTGTTGTTTCCCACACTTTGCTGGCCGCATCCTTTCTCTTCACGTGTAGGGATTCTGCGTTGGTTTTGCTCACGCAGGGAGCAAGAGAAATCGTGGCTGTCACTTGGGATTTTTGGGTGCAGGAGCCATTTCGCGCTCATGGACTGTGTGTAAGTTTCCTTACTGAATTGTGGCCCGTGCATATGGTTTCCTTTGTGTTTTGTGGTTTGGTGCAAGTTGCTCTCACGCATAGACTGTTTGGGGTCGTTTTCCCATGTTGTGAGCCATGCTCACTATTTTTGTTTTGGGACTATTGTCTTCCCCGCGTTTGTTGGCTGTGGTGCCCAATTATGTTTTGGCCGCTATGGATTCCCAGTGAGCCATTTTCTGCCACCAACGATGTCTCTGTTTTGTGGACTGTGTGACGTTGCCATAGCTTTCACTATGAAGTTGGGTTGCTGAAGTACCCTAGTGTTGGGTTGCTGCTGAGTTGTTTTGGCCACGCTAGGGCCAAGAACAACTTCAAGTTGTCTTGTGGCTTGGGCTGTGTTTCGCCCTTTGTTGGGATTGTCATCCGGTTGTCTTTGCCTTCATCACAGAGCCGTGAGTGGGTTTCTCACTACAGGTATGCAGTGGTTAGTCTTCGGACTATGTGAGTGGGATTAGAGGCTGGGTATGCATGAGAAGACTGGTGTTGAGGCCACAAGCTTGGCATTTAGCCTATCCCAGCTCCTTGACAACTTGGTGAACCCTATGGTGTGGGTTTGGCTGTGTGTTGGCAAACCTTGGCTATGTGTAAGCCTGCATTGACCCTTATTCCTTGAGGAATCATGCCCAGCTCAGGGGTGGCAGTGTTGCTGAGAGATTGATGAGCACGCTGGCCCATGGTTGGGTGGAATGTTGCAGCGACGTAGCTGGTTGCAGATGATTTCTTCATCAAAAGATAAGTGCTTTTGATTGTTTCATCTCTGCAAATTATATCTTCTGTTTGAATTATGATGAACATGGTGAATGCTGGTTTATGTTTATGTTTGCTTCCGCTGAATATTTGAGTAACTGTGTATCTTCGTATGTTTCATGCATCTTAGTATGCATTCTGTTAAGCTTGTTTTAATTTCAGCATTGATGTTTTGTCTGTTTGTCCATGTTCATGGGGCTATTTTCCCGTATGCTTGGTGTTGGTCGCGTCCTCTTCGTCGGTCAGAGGGTCGGGGACGTGACAAACTATTTCTTTTGATGCTTAGTAAAGTCAATCGGTGCCCACCCTGTAGTGAGAAAGTGAATAATATCCTCATAGTACTCATCTGCGATCTGGATAGAAAATAATTGCGCATCTGGCAAATTATCCTCTAAATTACTTGGTTCTTCTCTTAACTCTATTCATGATAGATGATCAGGTCCAGCATTTAATCTTCTTGGTTTTACAATGATTTCAAAATCATACTCCTGAAATAAGAGTAACCATCTGTAGATCCTTCCTCCTAATACTGGTTTATTGACCAAATACTTTAAAGCAGAATGGTCAGTAAACATCTTGAATGGGGCACCCAACAGGTAGTGCCTAAACTTTTGTAGAGCATACACCATAGCTAATCCTTCTCATTCTGTAGTGGTGTAGTTCTTTTTTGCTGTAGATAGCTTTCTGCTAGAGTACGCAATAGGGTGATCAATACCTCCTTCTCCTGGCTGTGTTAAGACAATGCCCAGTGCGATGCCAGATGCATCCACATGGACATGAAATGGCTTGTTCCAATCTGGGAATACTAAGATGGGTGTTGTAACCATCTTCTCTTTAAGTGTGTCTAAACTTTGCTGGCATTCCTCATTCCATAGGAATTTCATGTCTTTCTTTAACAACTTTTCCATAGCTGCTGTGATCTTTGCATAGCCTTTGATGAATTTTCTATAGTACTTGGTATGACCAAGCACTGTTCTCAATTGCTTGACTGAGTTGGGTGCTGGGAGATGTACAATGATGGCAATATTTGTAGGATCTACCATCAAGCCTTGTATGCAAACAATATGACCCAACAAAATACCAAATGGCGCATAGAATATACATTTCTTCAAGTTAAGAGAAATCTGATATTGCCTACATTTCTCTAACATGAGACTTAAATCTCCTATATGCTTGTCAATTAATCCAAATACTGTCCAATCATCAAAATAGACTTCTAAGAATTTATGGATGTATTCCTTGAATATAGCAACTACTACTCTAGAAAAGATAGCTCGTGCATTTTTAAGACCAAAGGGCATTACCGTATACTGGAATGAGCCCCATTCTATCGCAAAGGTGGTCTTATGTCGATCCTCTGGATGGATTCTGATCTGGTGATAGCCTGAAAAGCCATCAGTGAAGGAGTAGACCTCCTGTCCTCCCACATTGTCTAAAACTTCATCAATAAAGGGTGTCAAAAATGGGTCATGAAGTGATGCATCGTTGAGTTTGTGCAAATCGGCACAAATCCTGATGTCTCCTTTAGTTTCTTTTCCTGCATAACCATGGGACTAACCCATTCGCTTTCTTCTATTGGCTCAATGATGCCTGCTGCTAGCATCTTATCGATCTCATCCTTAAATTTTTCTTTATAGCGGTGATTCAATCTGTATGGACGTTGCTTAACTGGCCTAGCATCCTCTTTCAATGGTATGCGCATGACTCCCAAACCTCCTACTATTCCCTTCATCTCTGTGAACTTAGTGGAAAATAGGTCCTGATAGTCATGTAAGAGATCTGCGATGTGTCCTACTATTTCATCATCCCAATAGTCTCCAATAGAGGCAAACTTTGGTTCTATTTCTGTGCCAATATTGATCTTTTTAATCTTGATAGGGTCTATGATAGCTGGAATCTCGAGTTTTGGTCCATCAACATCGCGAGTCCCTTTTGACTCTGGAATGTTGATACTGCGAAGATTCTCATCCTCATCGCCTGACTCTGCTGCGAAGTTGTAGCACTCAAGCGCATCTTCTAGTTGGATAGCCCAATCAGACTGAACAGACACTGATTGGGTACAGTCATCAAATATCTTAGTTTTTATAACACCTAGGACCTAATCAATGCTTGGATACTCAGTGTTAGCACTCAGAATGTACCCAAGTTGTAAAAGGCACACCT
>LPNX010081746.1:182469-260864 GCA_001517045.1 Pseudotsuga menziesii | reverse complement strand
ATATGCGATAGTATTTAATTGTTATTTATCTATGTTAGACAAGTGTTCTATAGCTTCCTAATTCGACCAAAGTATTTTTGTTTCTAGGGTTGCTGATTTTTTTTTCACTAGCTGATGGTGTAACTCCATTCCAATGCTGAAAAATCTGCAGAGATTTGTAGGTATTTGCCATCACTATGCATCCACAATCAGAACAATAGATTTTTGCACTTTTCTCTAGAATGCTTTCATTATAGAAAAATGAAGGTAATGATGTGTTCCTTACCTTGCATTGCCAATTATTTTGTGATTGTTTGTCAATCCTAAGATCATTATGGGAGTTGGGCATTTTCTAATAAAAGATAACATTACACAACTTTCAAGTATATGATTTTACAAGAGTTTCCAATTTCCTTTTAGGTTTTTATTTCAATTTTTTTTAAAGGTAGGGACTTTGCTGCTGGCATCCCTTGTTGTTGTTAGCTATTGAACATTATAAATAATTTGTTTCATTGTTTTTCTACTTTATAGTTCCTTGTTTTTCTACTTTACAACTGAGATTTTTTTATTGGATTTTGTAGGAGTGAACTTAATAACTAAGTGGGCATTGAGTATGAAGAGCCTGTTGTTGAGGCTTTGCCATTGAGTATGAAGAGCCTCATGCTGAGGTTTTCAAGCTGCTAAGTATGGGTTAATTGAAGCTACTGCGTGATCTAAGTATGGCTTAGCATCCAAGTACAAGTGGGATGGTTTAGCAATTGTAATATTTTGAAAAGTCATCGATGTACTAGATGATTTTCATGTAAACTTATATGGAGAGAGTTTTTGAGAAAAGGCATATTTATTGTAATACTTTACATTTCATATAATATAATTTGTGTGGTTTAAACCTTATATGATTTTACTTTATATTATTCATAAGTGTTGCAACTAACTAATTAATGTGACATTGCATAAATCATATGTCTATTAGATGATGATAAATAATGTATTATTTATTTTTTTAATGTAAATTTAATATCATATTAAAAATTTATGTTGATTAATAATGGACACCATTAAAATTACTAAAATATAATAACCACATAAACCGATTAAAAATGACTAAATTAGTGACCAATAAATGAGATTAATGACCAAATATCGCATATAAAATGACAACAAATTGAGAGATACGTGACCAAACAATGAGATATAAATGACCAAAAAAATGACCAAAATTCGCATACCAATGACCAAAAAACAGTTTTGGTGGCTAATTTACGGTCTTTTATTACATGACCAAATTTTGTCATATTCTAGTTTGTTATGTGGTCATTAATTTGGTCATAAATGTGGTCATATATTTGGTCATTGATTCAAATATATGACCAAATTAATGACCAAATATATGACCAAATTAATGACCAACTGATAAGCTATAAATGACCAAAATAAAAATGACCAATTTTGGTCGCGTAATAAAAGACCGCAAATTAGCCACCAGCGATCGCCAAACCAAAAGTGGTCATTGATATGCGGATTTTGGTCATTTTTTTGGTCACTAATCTCTCATTTTCCACTAGTGAATGTAGTAAAAACTCCACCTATATTAAAAAGGGAATTCTCAGAGTCAAGCCCAAAGAACCCTTTTACCAAGCAACCACATCCAGAAGTCTTTGTTTGCTTTGGAAGAAAAACGTAGTAAAAACTCCACCCATATTAAAAAGGGAATTCTCAGAGTCAAACGTAGTAAAATGCCTTTGGAATAAAAACATAGTAAAACTCCACCCATATTAAAAAGGGAATTCTTAGAGTCAAGCCTTTGGAAGAAAAACGTAGTAAAAACTCCACCCATATTAAAAAGGGAATTCTCAGAGTCAAGCCCAAAGATCCCTTTTACCAACCAACCACATCCAAAAGTCTTTGTTTGGTTGCACTATACAAACAGATTCCTTTATTAACAAGGGAAAGCAAGTTCAGCCATATTTGAACCTAGGTCATCATTACCTTACTGCTAGACCATGGCCTAACTAATTTTAAGAGGCAATCTAGATTATCCATATTATTGGTACTAATAACTTAGATTGTCCACAACTTTAAAACTTGAATATACCTTCTATTCTTCAGCTACTAATATAAAATAGAAACACAAAAATAAAAGCATCATTTATGCATCCATCTAAGATTTCATTTATGTGAGATCATTACACTTATGTCATAAGAAAACACTGCGGCAATAACAACAGTCGGCCTTCATGCTGACTTGCTTTATTGACTAACCATAAGCAATAAAGTAGATAAACTAACCTCAAAAGTGTTGTTGGAAGTTCTAGTCCTTAATAGCTATTGAAAAGTGTAAATTTATACAAGACCCCAAATTATATAGAATAGAAATGCTGACTTGTTGGTGCTTGAAATAAAAATTAGGAGCACTCTTACAAGTATCTGTTACATATAAAGGAAAGCATCAACCAGTACAACCACCCACCATTTTAAATGAAGAAGGTTCCAAGAACCCACTCAGTATATTTACATCTTACTCATATAGAGACATTCTCGCAAATACTTAACATCTTAAGACAAATTTTCCTCCAACTAAGTAGAAAAATGTACATTTTCGAGAATAAAAACTTGAAGAATACAGCATTGCTTTGACTTTGCTCAAGCCTAAAATAAAGGGCATAAACAACTTCATTCCATTTCAGTCACAACAGATTTGAAATTACACCTTTGATTTTCTTCATCACACTATACATAATAGCAGTCCTCGATTGCAAGCCCATAACATGTCTCTCAACTTTCTACCATAAATATCAGCCTTAATTGGAGAATAAGTAACCTCAAACCAAAGAATTCTTCAGGCTACTTGTAGAACATGATCAGAAGAATATCTTGAACCTCCCTTACAACAATCTTTGTGGAGATTTTACATCCTACCATATAGACTCTGCACCCTTGTAGACTTTTATGATACTCTTTATGATTCTTGTTGTACAGAACAAAGAGCAATTATTTTAGCATAATACAATTTCACAGTCGGCCATATTTCATTATCCTGACTAGTTATAGTAATGACATTTACAAATTCAAATTAAATTTTGGCCCCACGTTGTACTGTATGGCTCTATGTATGTATGTAATTACAAGGGTAGACGATATCGGAAAGCAAACTCATATGGAAATACTTCTATCACCTATGAAATGCATTCATCCATCTTTCCTTTCAAGCATTCCTCCACAGCAACTCTTAAAGAAATTGGCAATTGCTCACATATCCACTCTAACAAGGATTTTTTATCCTTTGCAAAATCCCACATATACTAATCTAACAGTTTTGGAATAAGGACCTTCCTCTCAGTAGTGACACCAATAGCAGCCTGCATATACTCCCTTTTAGCTACTTACAATTCTGTTTCCACCTTAGTAGATATATATACCCGCACCTGTCCATTGACAAAACCAATGATTCATATATGCAAACACCTACTTTTGAAATTCCCTCTCAAAAGAATACAAACATGAACAAAGCATGTAGGTTCTGTAAGAAGTGTGCCAAGTATCTTCATCACAACCTGAATATCAATTAGCAGTGGAATACAATCACCACCTATACGAATTGGTTGGATCCCTTTCATCCTCACTGCCCAACCTTCCGTACTTGTTGCTTCTGCCTTCCATCAAGAAGTTTCCAAGTATCTGCATCACAACCTGCATGTCAAGTAGTAGTGGAATACAATCACCACCTGTACGACTTGGTTGGATCTCTTTCATCATCCTCTATTGCACCAGATAAATTTGTCTAACTCTCTAAAGGATTAAATTGGAAACTTATTGTGAAACTCTTTAAAGGATATATGAAATTGCAGGAATCACTATTAAATATGCAGAGGGCTCAAAAGGGGATAAGGCAGCCACTTCCCTTTGATAGATGTGGCAGTTGTGAAGTCTACTAAGCAACTGGAAGGGTTGGAGTAGGCACTGATGCATGAAAATCTTGAGAAATTGATGAACACTGCATAGGGTTGATATATCATTGAACTGAATTGAACCGAACTGTGTACTCAGCACCAAAGATTTTTGCTGTAACAATAATATAGGTTTATTTTTTTGTTCATGCTTTGATGATGGATAACACTTTCATTGTGAACCTAATGTCCATTGAATATGGTTTTGAGCAGATGCTTCTAGAATTCCTGAACTAGAGGAAAGCTTAGTCTACAATTAATTATATATCTCTAGAAAACAAGAAAAGAAAGTAGCTGAGTCAAAAGAAGTACCTAATAGACCCATAAATGGTTGTTACAGTAATGCAGTTTATTTTTCTATCCCTGCTCTGTTGATGGTTGGCACTTTCATTGCGAACCTAATTTCCATTGAAGAAGGTTTTGAGCAAATGCTTTTGGAATTCCTGAACCAGAGGCAAGCTCAGATCCCCAACTGAGGTACACACCCAATGTGATAGAGGAAAGCAAGATCATCATTGTCTAGATCCTTTATATTGATATGAAACTGCAAACCATTGATGAAATAGAACAAATTAAACTTGATATAAAATTGTGTTTTATCATGAAAATAACAAAGCAAAATACAAATCCCCAATATTAACATGAAGCAAAGATAAAGAGAGCAAAATACAAACCCCAAGTACTAATCCGTGGAAGAGTGAAACAGGTAGTCCAGTATCTATCATCGCCTAACCATCACAACCTATTAATAAGAAAAACAACATCATTGGCAAACACATAAGAATTCCACCGATAGACCAAGTTACAAGATTAAATTGACCAAGTTGTAGCAATTTCAAATGTGAAGCATTCCAAGTTCCATTTTCTCACATTTAGATATTGAATTTTCAAAGAGTCTAGCAAACCCATATCCATTTCCATGCAAGTTAGACAACTATTTTTATTTATATGTTGCCTTTTAATTTGATTTTAATTTTGAGCTGCAAAGTTTAGGATTCAAGAAAAACACCATGCATTTTCTTTTAGACTCATTTCCAAAACTAATAGGCATACAGATTTATTCGCAACACATAAGCCCAGGTGTAGAGATACTACTTACAGCAAGAGAATACCAACTTCCACAACACAATGCAAAGGTAATCAATGGTTCATACCACTCTAAACCATAAACACTCCTCATCATTGCCTCCTCTTCAGATTTTCCATTTTTCCAATAGGCCTAGCATTCAATCAACTTGGGAAGGTTAGTTAGATACATAACTGGAAGAATTTAAAATGTCTTTTCTGAAATGGAAAATTATTACATAAACAAACTTACATCTTTTTGATTGAAAGGGTGGTCGAAGTATGAAATGTTCAATAGCCAATGCATTCATCGACTTCCCTCCAACATTAAGGACTGTGTGTAACTCTCCCATCACAATATTCAAAGAAATTAAATGACTGCAAAATAGTGGCAATATGAAATTCTACAAATTATTTCATAATCTTATTTCCATTGCAGAAGCAGGGTAACCTATCATTATATAAGTTATAAAAAGTACCTTCAATGTTCACCCTCTAATATAGGCAGCTACTACAATAGGAAATGAGCAATAAATTCAATTGATTGCATTCTTCATTTTTGGTTATCATACCTCGCGCAAGAGTGAAACAACCTTCTGAGGGGTGCTTGGTATTCCATGTTCAACGAAGGCCTAAAGTTTCTCAAGTGTAAAAGTTAAATTTGTATTAGTCACAAGAAGATGCATCCTAAATTGAAGATCAACTGTTTAGAAAGCAATAGACAAAAACTGGGAGAGCCCATTAATGAGTTTGTTGTGATAGCAATAAAAATATGCTATAGATGTAAATCAAGGGTTATGTTACCATCATACATGCATCATGCAGGCATTGTACATTTTGATCCAAAAGGCTAGCTTCTGCTGATATGTCAAGCCCTTTACATCTCCAAAACATAGTTTTCTCATAAGAAATCTGCAAAGAAAAGACCTATAAATTAGGCCAAACCTAAAAATGACTAAATGAGAATGGAAACCTTGTAAGGGCTTCTAATTGACCTTTCAATGATCAACACAAATAATCTAGATTGTTTACAATAAAGGAATCAGTACAGGTGAACGATTTGGCCAAATAGCATTTAAGAGATGTTTATTGGTATTCCAATAAAGTGCCAAACACACCTCAATCTTCTGAATAAAGAAGCACAGCTTGGGAGCCGATCCAAGTCAAATGAGACTGTAGAGATATCATGGAAATGTTTGTATGGACCAATATCTCTCAAAATTGATTCAAAACAAACACCATAAGGATCTTTGAAATGTATTTCTTCTTAATATTCCATAGGTATTTTACAGTTTAAAGTGCTTCTCGAGCCATAGCTTTTTGGGCTTACACTTGAAAACGTTGACCGTGAAGCTATTGATGGTGTCTCCTTATTGGTTTCCAATGATGGCCTTGTTAGCTTCAAAAAAATACTCATCAAGCACTTTACAATATCTTCAGAAAGCTTATTTTGTTGTGTACTTTTCCCATCTTCAAAAATGTTCAGAGATGGTAGTTTCGTTGGTCCAAAATGAGTAATCACTGGAGTATGCTGTGTTTGGAAGATGTCATAATATCATACATAATTGAATCAATATATACTCATATAATATTCTTAAATTACAGGTGCACATAAAAAAATGTATGTTCTTTACAACTTGAAATGAATACTCATATAATATTGTTAAAGTACAGTTGCACATAAAAAAATGTATGTTCTTTAAGCAAGTCTTTTGATATCATACAGGATTCCAAATTTGCTACCTTTTTCTTTGGTGTTAGGGGTCGTGTCTCCATAAGAGCTGTACGAATGAGTGAGATTTGTTTCTGAGCTTCGGTTTGGAGGCAAAGCATGTAGGTTCTTAGCTTTCAAATGCAACTGGTTCTCTTTCTCATGGCTAACAACTGGTATCCTTGATTTGGTTTTCTCTATTGAGAGTTCTAATGCCTTTGTTTCTTCAAGCCCCCTGTAAAAATGAAGGATACCATTCATAGCCTGGGATAGAAATAAGAGGCTTTGGGTGTCTAGAATAGAGCCCAGAGACAATTGTATTCTACAAAAACCTCCAGTTTCCAAAGCCCTATCATGTGTTCTGAGGACTCTGTTCAGTGTTCTAAGATTGCTATCCGGTGAAATCCCTTTCATGGAATGAGGCAGACTTCCTACAAAAAGAATCTTGTTTTCCTTGTTTCCTAACATGATCAAATAAATCTCCCAATGAGGGAGACCTACGCAATACTCTCTTTGCCTTCAATTGTTCAATATTTCCAAGAGGTTCCTTCTGCTTTGTGGATGATGAGGCATGCTCTTCATTCTGATACATACCTTGTCTCATGTGTACAATTTGTTCCTCTAGGGGAACAATTTCTTCCTCAAGCAGAGCTACTTCTGCAAGAAGCTGCTTTGTTTGAAGAGGCCAGCAAGAAAGCATATCTGTCAAATATGTTTCAGTATAATAGATTCTAGACACCTCCACTCAGACAAAACCATTTTGAGAAATTTAATAGCTCACACTTTATATTTGTGAAGGCCTACAATTAGAACAGAAAGTCATCCCTTACAAATAGTTCCACCTATCAATCCATTGTAGGTTTTTCTATAAAACTTTTTTTATCTATGATTCCTTTATGAGAGGGAAAGCAATCCATCATTTGAAGACAAGAATATGGATATGATTTAAGAATTTTGAATAGTATTATAAAACTCTCATACAGGAATAAGTGAAGCGAAAGATATGCCCATCTTGTTTCATCCACAATTCTAAATGCTAACTTTTCACTAAAACATTATGCTTGCAAACTAGATCTTCAAGGCATTCATTCAATGATTTTAATCACCTACTAAAGCTTGTTGTGTTCATAAGATTTTAAGTTTACCTTTTGAGGACTAAATGATGGAAGATGAGGGAGAACTCCTAAATGTCTTGTGAAGGCTCTTTCCAATGCTCTGTGCACATCCTCCCAATGCCTAAGTGTTTTGCGTAGCCTATCAACCTACAATTTGAAGAGAACACATAGTCAATAATATAGACATTAGACTTTGTCTACAAATAATTATTCCATTCAGATATATACCAAGGAGAATTTTAATCACATTGCAGAGACGAAAACAACCCAAAATTTCAATCACATTGTAGAGACGAAAACAACCCAAAATCTGGATAAATTGGGAATAGTCAGAATCAATCAACAATGAACATTGCTCATATAAAACAATTAGCTCACACATAGGTGAAATATTGGATTTTTACCATTTACCAATCTGTAGAGGGATATGAACTGTGGAGTACCCCATCTTGAACCACTATGAGAACAAATTTAAGTACTTGAACTACAATGGTTAAAGTTTATAAGAGGGTGTAGAACTCCCAAGCCATGGTGAGAAATGTGTGCCTAATATGCTCATGGATGTATGAAAGCCAAGCTTTTCCACCTCAAAATTAAAAATCAAAATCATAAAATCACAGAGCTTTATACATTAGAGTTGAATTACTAACTATTAAGGAAAACCTTGATTGGAATTTAGTTGTAGTGAGCAACTTTAGCAAGCAACAAGAGAGAGAGAGAGAGAGAGAAACAATAGTAACAAATATCATACATCTTGCTTGAGGCTTAATATTCTTTCCCGACATGAAGGCGTTCGAGAGCGAGCATTCCCTGCTGTGGGTATTTGAAATTCTTGTCTCTGAATACCCTTCAGGAAAAAAAAACAACAACATCAGTTATTGAGTTAAACAAGGATGGATCACATTATATTGGATGGAATCTAAACCTTAGTTTGAATCAACGAATAAGAGAGAAAGTACCTTGTCATCATTCCCAATTCTGTTTTCTAACAGAGAGAATCTATTGCTTCGGGCAACAATGGATTCCTTCTCCCCACCATGATATGATAACACAAGAACAATGAACTATAATATAAATATAGTATTCTGTTGTTGCCATTAAGGGGAGGGCGGGAAAAATAAAGTAATTTTTTTTGTTTCTTCTTGTATAAAATGGACAAATGGCATGGAAAGAAAAGTAGATAGGACAATACCTTTTAATTTGGAGTTGGATGCTTTGCATGCCACAAAGGAAGCTTGCATTGGTGGGAACAGGAGAGGACAAGTACAGATGAAGCAGCTGTACTAGTAAATTAAAAAATCGACTAACAAACTGTTGCAACAGTTATTTACTTACAGACCATATACT
Source organism: Pseudotsuga menziesii (assembly GCA_001517045.1). Classification (NCBI taxonomy): domain Eukaryota; kingdom Viridiplantae; phylum Streptophyta; class Pinopsida; order Pinales; family Pinaceae; genus Pseudotsuga; species Pseudotsuga menziesii. Next base: position 251,700 of record LPNX010081746.1, on the reverse strand, counting down.
CTCTTATGGAGAGTATTTTGAAACGATTTGAGTATCGCGAATATTTGAAACCAACTGAATGTACAAATAGTATACTTGTAGTAGAAATTAAAAAATGGGCAACAAATTTACTTTCAAACCAAGTATAGGGACACCATGGGGAAAAAAACAAACATAGGTATGAAGTCAATAAGTACAAGGTAAATATACACATGGGATAAATATAAAATAGAACTTAAGAATTTAGTATATATTGTGAATTGTTTTATGTACATACAGTATATTGTGAACTGTTTCTCTGATCATAAGAGAGTATTTGAAACGAAATGAGGATTGCAAATTTTTGAAACCAATTTAATGTACAAACAGTCTAAATTGAGTAGAAGTAACAAATGGACAACATATTTACTTTGAAACCAAGTATAGGGACTCCATAGGAAAAAGAATATACATATGTGTAATGACAAGAAGTAGAAGCTAAATATATACATGGATTAAATGTACAACAGAAGTTAAGAACTTAGTATAATGTGAACTGTTTCTATTTACATAGAGTTTGTTGCATTGTATTTGTAAAAGAACCGTTTGTTTGATAGAGAATATACTTTAGAGAGGTGCATTACATGCAAGTATAAGGGAAATACAATAAATGTACATGTACTGTGGTAGTAGTGGAAGCATGTAATATGTACAATGTTTGTGCATTCCATGTGTGAAAAAGGCTAATACATTTATTCAATTAAAGCATAGGTTATGGACAAGGTAGTACATACAAGTGAAGGGTAGTAATGGCAACTAAAGAACGTGTGGGAATCAAAGAAGAATGGTTGTTGGGTTGTAAGGAGAGGGAAAAGAGAATTGCAATGGTTGTTGGGTTGTAAGGAGAGGGAAAAGAGAATTGCAAGCAAGAAAGAGGCTTTAGTCATAAATGCAAGAGGAATTATGGCAATGACAACACCATGTAATGTTTATGTATTGAGAAAGACAAGGGTGGCAGGATACTAAGTCTTTGCGGATTTTTCGCATGGTGTCCCTTTCATGCATATGGATCATGCGTTGAAGGAAGGCTCTTATTTCTGAGAGAAGCTTAATAGTAGGGTGAATCAGATTTAGTGGGATGTTTGAAGTCGATTGGAAGCGTGATTCAATTTGTTGTAGCGATGTTATTCCTTGATCTGCTTGCAGAAGTCGGCAAGGGTGTTTAGGTATTGCATGTCCATGTTTGTTGTCGAAGAGCTAGGAAGAGAGAAAACAGAGCCATTAAAAGCTTAACATGTTAAAATAATATAGAGTAAAGGAAGGCAAATTTTTTTTGGTAATTGAATTGCTATATTGACAGTTTTTTTTTCATAGTAGCGAATAACAAAAGCAATAACATATTCACATCATAGATGAAAGGAAAAAAAGTTGAAAACTTCTGTAATGGACATTTGGCTGTTGTTTTTGTTTGTTTGTTCTATTGCAGAGAGAAAAGAATGTTGTAAGTGTAATGTTATGGTAGATTCAAGTAGATGAAACAAAATAAAGTTAAGATGTTGGAAACAAATGAACAGAAATATATGCATGAGTGCAAGAGTGTTTTTTTGGGGGGTGGATGGGGGGAGGGAACAAGGAGAGGTTGTTTTGTTTTGGTATTTAGCAACCGAAAATTGATGGTATTTGTTTTTATGGTGTTGTTTGTTTATTATTTTCTATGTAACTGAGAAGAGGTGTGGGAAGCAATGCATGGGTTTAAGCATATGTGAGAAACTATGTTAAGCAACGTGTGGTGGAATTGATCTGGAGGCAATTAAAGTTTCTTCTTGTTTTCTTCGTTGGACATAAGGGTTATCCTTCATACGTGCATAGCGAGCAAAATAAAAAGATGACATTATGCATAGGTCAGTGAGTTGTCTAACTCTTGAAACTGCAGTAAATGTTAGCCCTTGTCGATCGATGTTTCCTATGTCAATTGTTGCCTTCTGTAAGGTCATTCCTTGTAATTTGTGGATTGTTAAACCCCAAGACATGCAAAGGGGAAGTTGTCTACAAGAACCTCTTGTTAAAGGGAGGATTGGGATGTAGGTAGGGTTAGAAGCATCCCATGGTGGGCCATTGTAGTTGACAAAGTGAACAACAACAAACAAAGGAAGCATAGGTGGAGTAGTGGCGGTGTTGTACAAGATTGAAACAACTTGACCAAGAGCACCATTAACAAGACCTGCCTCAACCCAAAGGTTTGTTGTAAGCATAACTTGTTGACCAACGGCAAGGAGTACGACCATATTTAATTGTTCATCTTCTGGTGCAAGCAATAGTGTTTGTTTCCTAACTTCTGCGGAACATAATGCAATCATGACATTTAGCTGTTTAAGCATTTGTTTGTTGTGTAAGGAAATAGAATTGTTAGTTGAGAACAAATGGGTGGATTGATCAAATACGTGGTTCTCATTTTGAGAGAGGGAAGAGGATGTCCTTGACATAAGAAGGGTCCAATCGGCAATAGTTGGTGTTGCATTCCTATGATTGAGGAGAAGTTGGCGAAACTGAATCTGAGAAGGGTCATCTCCTTGTTGACAAAAAACCGTTGAGAGGGTTATGAATGTGTCAAAGGTACACCAAAGTGTGTTTCCACATGATGCTCCTACATACATGGGGATATATTTGACAGGTGGAAATTGACCAAGGTCACCTACGAGGATGATAGAGAGGCCTCCAAAAGGGAAATTTTGATGGGAAGGGAACACTTCCTGAAGGCGAGAGTCAATGTTGGATAAGAGCTATGGTCCAATGAAACTCATTTCATCAATTAGCACATAGCGTATATGGAGGAGTCGTTCTTGGAGGTTTGCAAGGGCTTGGCACTCAAGATGAAGCATAGTATTTATTGGTATCCGAAGGGCATAATGTATTGTAAAGGAATTTATGTTAAATGTCGCGACGCTAGTTGGAGAAAGCAGGAGAAGAGGGGATGAGTTATTTGTAGATGATGAAGAGAAGGAAGCTTGCAAGCATCCAATTAAGTAATATTTCCATGTGCCTGCAGTTCCTTCGATGATCATACGTAATGGTTTTGTGGTAGTGTGTTGTGTGTAGTGGGACATAATAATTTCAAAGGTTGTGCATTGTGTTGGAGAAAAGAAATTAGGAGAAGCAGGAGTTGAAAAATGTTGTAGTTCTGCTTGGCTCGATGAGCGGTTCAAGTCAAGAAATGAGATGGTTGAGTTTTGCAAGTGTAAAGGTATATGCGTGTGGCCCCAATTGTGATTGGTGTCAAAGTCGTGATGACCAAGCATGTCAAGATCATCAAGTTGTAGGTTGTTTCCAGGGTGGAGTTGAGAGAGGAGTTCCCATTCTGACATGTCGATAGAGGAGGGAGTATGAACTTCATGAGGTGGAGGTGTATCAATAGAAATAGTTGGAGGGGGAAAAGGTTGTCGGTCAACGTGCCAGGAATTTTAGCTCCCACAAAAGGATTCCTATGCAGAGACAACTTCCAAGTATGAGAAGCCAATATCTTTTGGCACATCATGGAAAGCTTTGTAAAGGAGGAGTTCACTCCAATAAAAAATGACATAAAGAGGAGAGGTGGAAGGAGGAATGTCAAGGAAATGAGGAAGGACACACACAATCTTGGTCGGTTTGTGGGGCTTCCATTGAGATTTTTTCTACGTGCAGAAAAGGACCAAGAGTGGGAAGCTTTGAGAAGGGGCAGGTGTTCAAGCGAAGGGGGTCTTTGCATGTATGCAGAAATGAAGTTGGTTGGTGGGGGGGTGTTGGGGAGGTCTAGCGAGACACACTTGAAAATGGTCTAGGAAGTGTTCAGGGAAACAAATGTACGACTGCAAAGAGTCAAGGGAAGTTTTTGTAGCATATGGCAAGTTTCTTGTGCTCCAATGTCTCGATCAGCCACAGTTTTAGACAATAGTTTTCAGATAGGTAATAAGATTCTTTCTTCTGCACTAGCGGCATGTGCAATACGTGTTAGAATGTCATGGTAGCTCTCAGATTTGTTCTCTGCTTTTGAAGCATACTTTGAAATGTATGAGAGGACAACATAACACGAGAGCACAGGCTGGCAATCAACATTAGCTCTCCATACTGAGAGCATAAGAGGGTTGTGTACATTTAAAAGCTCATCATTTCTAGTGGGGATATATTTTTTTTGGCTAGAGTTGTCAATCAACATAGAAGATGTTTCCTGCAGTTGAAAGGGGAAACCATAGCGGCAAACGAGGGCTGTGCCCTTTTTGCAAAGACAAGAGATTTCATTGCATTTTGTGTGGCATTACACATAATTGACAAGGGTTTCATAGTCGTCATTTTGGTTTCCTTCACATATGAAGGATGCTGCAAGTGTGCAAGGGTCTTGGTGAGATGCTCGATGGAAGGTGAAGACACGAAGGTGAGAGGGACAAGGGTTCCATGCTGTTAAGAAGCTGTCAAAGTATGTTTTTGAAGTATCAATAGCGAGGGGATCATTCCAATCAAGGCTGTCCATATTGGGTGCATCCTCCAACCAAAGGAATCCATGTATATGAGTAGAACCTTGGTTTTTCCATTCATACCTGTAGTAAGAAGGGAAGGAAAAACAAAACACAAATTTAAGAAAAAATTTGAAATGTCAAGCAGTAAAAGGAAATAAAATGGAAAGAGTGAGAGGAACAAACCTGCATAAGTAATCTTTTGTTTGGAATGTATGTAGTAGGACCTCTTCAAGGAATATGGTGAATCTATGGTGCATATATAGAGACATAGTATGTGGATTGGTTATAATGTTATGAATTCTACATTGGAATTGTGAAGGAAATGAAGTGGGAGGATGGGAAGGCATGAGCATGTGAAGGTCATGCTATTTGGTGTTAGGTAAACTGAGGGTAAAAAAAAGGTTGGGCTACCAAGCTGGGTGATCATATCACACAACTCACCTCGTATTTTGTTCCAAAAAGAGCAGGTGCCACGTAGAGCAGAGCCAAAATGCATGGCATGATCAGCAACACAAGAATCTGGCATATGGCTGAGTTGTGTGCACAAAGCCGAGATAGTTGTAGGGAGGGTGTTTTCTAGGTTGCATTTAACAAAAACAGCTGGGGTGGCTTGGATACGATGGCACATCATAAGGTTGTACAAGTACTAGCGGAACCGAAGGTGGTGGGAAAACCTATTATCATGGAAACATATAAGGTGCAAAGCATATTCCTGCATGGTGACTTCGTAAAGACGAGGTTGTTTTAGCATGGGAACCCTCGTGGTAAATAGCATTGGGAATGCCATTGAGAGGAGCCCTTCCGTATTGTATTCATTTATTGGAGAAATACCAATGGGGGGCCAATAAATTGATGTTGAAGGGGTTGTATGGGTTGTAGATTCAAATCGCCTAATTTCTTCAATCTCAATGCGATAATCTGGGAGTGAAAAAACAAAGGATGAGGTTTCAATGCTTGATGGAATTGGCATTGAAGGTGTTGCATCATCAGTAGTGGGTGAGGGTAGTTGGAGGTCAGGCCCATGGGTTGTGGCATGGCGAAGAAGGGAGGACACATCTGTGGGTTAAAGTGGCAAAGCATGTAATGCTTGGAGGTCAAGGTGGACATCCTTGTAATACGGGTCATTGGAAATTTTGAATTCCAATGCAGCTATAACATTTGAATGGCTAACAATGAATTCATAAGGCTTGTTTGCAGCATTGAATTTGCGAACAACAAGGATGCCCAAGTCTGCTAAGAGACGTGGAAGAGAGGTGGCTATTGTGGAGATGTCTTGTGGGAAGCTAATAGTATGGCCGGAGTATTTGTATTGGCCACCATGTGCATGTGTAACTTGAAGTATTGTATTGACTCGGGAAATTATCATTTCTTATATTTGAGTCAGGCGTGCAAGTTCAATTGGTTGGTTTCCAGGATCCATGTTGTTATCTGTGGAGAAGCGATGGCCATGTCGCTCATTATTACATTGAGAGCATGTATAGATTCCATTTGAAAACTTTGTTTTCATATTTGGATATGATTCCTTGCATATGGAGCAAACATGAAGTGGGTGGAGCCAAGAAAGTCGGTTAAGAAAGCAAGCGTGACCATTTGGGAAGGGGGTGGTTGGAGGTGGGGGTGTAGTGGATGTGTGCATTGGGGTAGGGTTGATTGAAACATCGATGTTTCCATGCCTAGATTGATAAATAAGACGCCTCTGTGCATTTTGGCGGTCCTTTGTTTGGCTATAAAGAAGCCTTCTACGTGCATTTATTTGGTCACGTGCACTAGTGGGAAACATAGGTTGTTGAAGAGGAGTTTGCCTTGAACCTGGAGGAGACATTGATGGGAATTTCACATGTTATAAATGTGTTATTGTAAGAAAAATTCGAGGCATGTACATTAAAAGCAAGATATGCAAAGTACAAATAAGAAGGTATGTCTACATATAGAAAATAACGCATTGTGAAAGTTTTTGCAAGAAAGAAGGTATAAAGCATTTTTTGTGATGTATGTGGAGCATGTATGTATGTGAAAAGCAACCAAGGAGCCGCATAGTAGAAAAAATAAATCCACATATATGAAATAATAAACATTGTATACATGTAAGAAAATGTGAAATGTTGCATGGACACATATGTATGGTGTGCTTTAAAAAAAAATAGGTAATGTATATGATAACACATATGTCATGTGAGCACAAAATTTATAGTAGCTAATTACATTGCAGATTTTTGTAGAAAGACAGGGAAGTAAGGGAAAAGTCTATATACAAGCAATGAAGGAAGGAAAGTGGGAGGGGGGGGGGGATATAGTGATCATGATGAAGTGGAAGAAACATAATTGGGTCAAGATGAGGTGGAATGCATTTGGAGAGATGGGATGGTGTATTGTAGGGTACGATGTGTTGAAGAAAGGAGTGAGGGAAGAGTAAGATGTGGGAGGGTGAGTAAAAGCAGTGGTTGGAATAGCCAAGGGTGGAGTGTATGAAGGGGAGGTTAGAGATGGCGTGCAACAGGATGGCTTTGAGTAGTGAGTGTAGATATTTCTTCAAGGAGCTTGGTTGATGCAGCAGCAAAAGGAAGCTCTTCAAAATTGACAATGGTTGTCTTCAAGCATGTACTGGAGTTGAAAGTCTCTTTCTTAATGGACAAGGTGAACAGGTATCAGCGTGAAGTTACGTGTAGAGAGATATCCTTTATGTCTAAGGGCTTAGTGGCTAGTAGGCATAAATCCTTTGCAGAGACACCAAGTAGTTTGTTGGCTGCATCATCAAAAGCTGTGGCCCCATTGATCTGGCCGGTGTGGTCTTGTAAGGAAAGCTTTATAATGTATATGTAGTCACATTCTGTGAATTCACCATCACATTTGATGCAATGCCAAGTGTTGAAAGCTCTATGTGCAATTTTCTTCATGCATTGGACGCCATCAACAAAGAGAGGGCATCCAAGGAAGTGGAAGTCATCCATGTTAATGTCAACAATGGAAGTGCGCATAGAGAGCCAAAGGTTCTTATTAGAGGGTTGCATGCCTTGCAAGTCGAAGATTGTTTTGGATGGGTGTGCTCGAGACATAAATCCTATGTATTTGCGGCTCAAGGATGGCGACGCAGCACAAAATCCATGATCAGTGTACCATTTTTGAAGGTGATGGGTTGCCTCAATATCTGGATTGATAAGGATGGTACTACTGCAAACACTTCCAATTGTTTTACCATTATAATTCGTAAGATGGCCACCCTTTATTGCAAGGACAGGTGGTGGGTCGGAGGAGTATAGTGAAGCAACATGTGAACCCTCAGTGTGGCAATGATGACCCCAAAGTGTGACATCAACGTTAAAATAGGATGTGTCTCTGAGGCAGACGGTTCTCCTACTTGTTTCAGAACCATCTTTTTTTTGAATTGTAGATGCAAGTGAGACAAAGCTAACAAGGCCAACCAGGTCAACCATGGAATTTGAAGGTAAACTTTGGAGGTCATTGATTGTTTTAAAGTGGAAGGAATGTAATGGAATGGAGGGAAATGCATCGAGGCAAGGGTGTATGGTCGACGTAGATGAAAGGACAATCTCAAGATGGTTGTTAAAATGGTTATATGAAGGGTTTCTTGTTTTGATTGTGCCATTTGAGATAGTGTACATTGTCCCTATTTCAACAAGGGAATAGAAGGTGTCAACAAAGTTGTTAAAGGAAGAGACATGGATCTCTTCTCCAGAACAATCAAGAAGGTCAAAGCCAAATAGTTTCCCTGGGCCGCGTTGGTTGGTGTATTCATGGATGGGTGTCTTGGCAAGCATGCAACCTTGGATGGACCATTTTTTATAGTTGGGATTGAGTGCTTTGAATGGAATCACAATAGTTCGCATGGATATTGGTGTATTTGATGCTTGGGATGAGTGAACATCACTTTCTTCTGTGAGGCAGATGGATTGGCTAGTTGATCAACCAATTTGAATGCCAAAGTTAGTTAGTAGTAAAAGAAGAACAGGGCTCCCAACAAGGGCAAGCTTGCGGTGGACCAGTTCAAGATCGATTATTGTAATAGTCCTATAGGAGAAGAAAAGGAAAGAATTAGTAAGGGTGTTATAAAATTGATGATGTTAGTGGTAGTTAAAAATGTATAGGCTAAGCTACATAAGAGAGGGCTTAAAATAATGGGCAGAAAATAGTACGTGTTATTATGGACGACGGTGCAGGTGCACTTGGAGAGCTTGATGACAGAGCCTTCTTGGAGTTCTCCAATTGATATGAGGGAGTTGAAGGTAGTTGGGAGCAAAGTTTGATGCATGTTGTTACCATCAGAGACAGTAATTCAAAAATGTGGAGTAGTTGCATTTGTTGGTCTGAATGGCTGGAGCGAAAAAACCTGCAAAAGTGGCTGAAGATGTACAGAACCAGACAACAAAGAAGATATCGCATTTTCTGTCAAGGGTGCCTCCATTATGCGAGGGAAACACTGAGAGTAAGAGGAAACAAATGTGTAAGTATATGACATTTTTTTGTGTATATATACATATATGTATATATATTCTATTGCAGGAGTTACAGACAACCATGCCATATGCACAATGAAACTGTAGCGGGTAGAAGAGTAGAATGTAAAAAAGTGACAGAACGAAGGTATTTTTTGACATTTTTTTAATATAATGTGAGAATAAAAGCATACAATGGAAGCTTGCAAATTTAGGTAGTAAATGCTTAAAGTGTATTAGAGGTATGATCCAGCAAGGAATTTATTGGATACTTCTACCCTTCTCGACATACCCCCTCTACTCAACCCACTGCCTCCTTACGACCCTCGTTATGTGTTTTATTGAGTATCATTCTCCGCGCTTAAATACACCCCTCCTTCTACTTTTCTCCTACAAGACACTCTATTCATCCTCTAATCTTCCATATCTAGCTTTGCATTTTTTTCCATCACTATATAGGGAGGAGATTCAAACTAACGATGTGATGCACATGTCAACAAAGGGCTTGACTATCTTCTCTCTCTCAATGTAGGTATTTTTTTTCTTGTGTGTCATCACTGTATAACAATAAAATCCAAACTGAAGATGTCATATGCACGTACCTGCGGAACTAAAAAACTATTTCCAAGATGTATAATCTTATGAATTAATGCATACTTATGTTTTCATATTTTACAACAAGTTAGCAAAATAAAATAGTTGAGTAAATAAGAGATAGGACTAAGGAGCACCAGGCAGGTAGGAGCTCTATTAATGACTTCCTAATTATTTTAGTAATGGCAATGGAAGCTGTGCAATTGTTGCCAAGTAACATGTCAGATTCACTTCAGTTCCCTATCTCATTGTCTAATAAGGCAAGGCACAAAGGATGAAATTGTAATAACCTTGTTGGTTAGTTGAATTTTGTAAAGCCTATGCTTAATGTTATAACCTTCCTAGAGTGGAGAGTGGTTGTGTATTCCTTTTAGAGCTGGGTGCCGAGCGTGGCATGACCAAGCTCAACAAGTATGAGCATCAAGTTTGAATAAAGCAGGAAGGGAATCTAGCTCTGTATGGGCAGGTAAAGGAGGTGAAGACCTCATCCCATGGCCAACAAAAGAAGGTCATAGTAGGCACGACCCAGGTCTTGGAGGGCCAGCAAAAGGTAGGTCCCAGCACTAAAGGGCAAGCACAGGCACGTGCCAGCCACAAAGAGGATGGGGATGAAGGTTAAAGCAAAAACAAAGCCATGTGCTAGTCACAAAGAGGATGGAAAGAAAGTCTAGAAGGAACATGAAAACAATTTATAATCACCAAGGAGTCGCCAAAGATATGTAGGTAAGGAAACCCAATATCTTTGGTGACCCGTAATGATGCCCAGAGTGCTAAAAGTTCTACTCTAGTATTAGTACTGCTCCCACATCCAAGCTTAAAAACTTCAAGGTCTCTACATGGCCCTTTAAGTAAGATAACTTTTTACACTTAAACATTTCAGGTCTTCATATATTCATTACTTCATGGGAGTCTAGAAGGCACATGAAAACAATGTCTATGCAGGCTAAAAAAAGGAGTCAAAAGCCAAAGGATATGTTGTTTTTTCCCTGAGATAAAAAGGAGGTGTTTACTTGATTCCTGGACCAAAGAAAGTGCAAACTAAAGAAGAATACAGAGCTCCCACAGGGTATTGATTGTTCAAGAGTGTAAAGTGAAAGCTATGGATCAATCTAGATATAAACACGTGGGTAGATTGTGGCCAATATATGGTTCAAAATTTGCAGTTGGTTAAAATTTGATAGGATTTAGTTCTAAAAGAACACATAAAAACATGTTTTTTTTGCTACATGAATAATCGACAGTTTGGTGGGCGTTTCACACATGAAGACCAAGGAGTTTATTTTTTTACCATTAAGTGAAAACTTCTAAAGCTAAAGTTAGTATAAAATAAAAAATATATTGGGAAATTTATAAATGACAAAATAAACAAATATAAAGGAGAAAGTAAGGAAAGTTTGATTATAATAAAACGTATCAAAGCAAATTTGCAATTTGTAATGGATTTTGAACTTGTTTTTTTTGTCCACAATGAAAAAGCTATGATGTGTTATTCAAAAGATTGAATCAAAATTATATAATTAGTTTAAATATATCAAACTACTCTTGATATCCTTGTTGATCTACTACTTGTAATATAAGACAATAATCATAATACTAAATCGGCATAATACTAAAATATGTTCATTGATCTACTACTTGTAAATCACTTTTAAGACTTTAAGTGGATTCTAGACTTATTTCCTTGTCATTGTGGTAGAATGATGAGAATATTACATTTGGTAAAGATACAGAGATTTCTCTCTTCCCAACCCTAAACTAAGATAAAATGAAGGAAAAAGGTAATATCACATTGTCAATGAAAAAGTTAAAGGAAAAAGTTAATATCACATTGTCTTCCTCATCTTAGAGTATCTAAAACAGAAGTTAATATTCTTGGTCCTAAGTTCACTTGAGGTTTCAAGTTTTTTTTTAGTCAGGAAAAACAGTTCCTTGATATTCTAATGAAACAAAGGTAACCTTGTACATCATCAAACAAATGTCCATAACCCAATGGGTCAGACAGAATAGTAAATATTACATTAGAATGCATTTTAAAACAGAAATATATTTATACCCAAGATGTGAAAAAATACTATCAGCACCTGGGTATCAATACATGAAAAGGTCCTCTCATAAGTGAGTAGTATATACATCAGTCAGATAAATGTCCATAAAGAACATAACAAGAGCCTAGACACCTTATCCAAAGCAGGAAAGTGACTCTCAAAATTCCTGTAACTGTTGCTCAGCATAACCAGAAATAACTCAAAAAACTCCATGAGATAAATATCTGAATTAGAATGAGAAAATTCTAAAAAAGCTGGATTGAGACTTCCCCAATAAACTCATCATCATAATATTCAGTAAGTAAGAGATGACCAGGAGACATACACAAACCCTCCATGGATAAGATGTGTGCCCTCTTGTTATGTTCCATATAGACATGACTGAAATCCACCTAGGCGAATGAGGATATGAGTAATCTGTTGTTGTAGCACCAAGCCTCAAGGTTCACCGTGTGAAGGGTGGATTCCCCCATTGCCTAATTTATAATCATTGAGGAGTCGCCAAAGATATGTAGGTAAGGTAGCCCAATATCTTTGGCAACCCGTAATGATGCCCAGAGTGCTAAAAGTTCTGCTCTAGTATTAGTACTGCTCCCACATCCAAGATTAAAAACAGCAAGTTCTCTACATGGCCCTTTAATTAAGATAACTTTGTACACTTAAACATTTCAAGTTTTCATATATTCATTTCTTCATGGGAATAATTTTTTAACTCCATGCATAAGCAAAGTTATTTTCTTTGTGAATGTGCCAAAACAATCATCAATAACTACTTCATATTTGCATCATAACTTCATACCAAATCTACCCTTCAACAAACTTTCAAATATGTATACTGAAGACAAGGCTCTTCTTTGCAAAAAAGTGCCACATTTTTTCCTTACATTCCTCTCTAAGAGCACCTTGAGAATTCACAAGAAAGTGTTTTATGTCAGATATGTAAGTTTTTTGCATAAATTTAAGCCCTTGTGTGCGAAGAGACTGTTCACCAAGTTACTTTTATCTCATCATACTTAGACAAGAGCTACCTCCTTCCAAACAGATAACTCAAAATAAAAGGCCATGAACAAGTGATCTACAATATCTAAATTGTGCTTGCAAAGTATGCATCTCTTAGCATGTCTAGTTTCTTTTCAGTCTATTATCCTAGGTTAACAACTTCTTGGCTATTTATAACCATAAAATAATCTTTATTTTTAAAGGAAATGTTGTTTTCTAGACTACTCTCCCCAAATAGATTCTATATGAAAGAAGGCATTCTTCAATACTTGCAGCATAACCCAACTTGATAGTGTATACCCTTGTTCCACTATTCTTGGACCACTTGAGTTGATCATATTCTTCTAAAAGTTTAATAGCACTATGGTTAAAAACATATACAAAATGTTTCAATTATTTATCCAAATGACCTTGTAAGTTTACATCAAATTCCTATCACAATATATGTACATTATATACAACCTTTATGTGCTAAAAAGAGTGGGAGAGGATAATGGAATTCTTATTCATTGTAGTGGATAGGTAATGAGGGAGAAGAGATGATGCAATGGAAGAAGAATAAATAAGAGTTGATAGCAATGGGATAAGGTTAGGAATATAGAATAGAGGTTAAGAGGAGTTGGTAGGGTCACTTAGTAATGTTTACTGTGTATGTAGGAATAACTAAAACCAACTATAAATAAAAGGATCCAACATACTAGGTAACAAATATTAAATGAAAGGTTCAACATATTCCATTTACCACCGTTTATAGAAGTCAAAGGATCCAACATTGTTAAAAACAAAATTTGAATATATTATATTTTAAGAATAATAACAGACATAACAGTTTTCCATGAAAACCAACATTGTTAATTGTTACATAAAGCTCCAAGCTCCAAATAGTTTACATGAAAGTAGTGCCAACAAGAAGTGGTAGCGCTCAAAATGTCAGAACAAGTTATGCATGCATTCATTTTAAGTAAATGCTTCCTTTTGTAAAAATTTGTTAGAGAAAACCGTGCCTTTAATTTGCTGGCCTCTACTACTTGAAAAGCTAGAATAAATTGAAATCTACAGCAAAACCATAATAAATAGAAAGCCTTGAGAATCGCAAATGAGGAAATGGGTACACATTGTAAAAATGAATATCATTCCTAAGTTGAACTATGGAAAAGTGAATAAATTTGAACGTTTGAATAAAGAATAAAGTAGTAATAGTAAAAAACTCACAAATTGATACAAATTTATTACCAAGAGTCTTAGCTCAAGTTAAGCAACGACTAATAACATGATATAACATCCACCGGAAAAAATTATCCAAGAGACATGGGAGATGCATCATTATTGAAGAACTTAGTGAAAAAATAAAAATTGAAAATATAGACAGGGCAGCAAACAGAGGTGTTGAAGCATATGGACAACTGAGTGGTGTTACTAAAGAAGGGAAAACCAAATCTGTCAACGATTTCCCTTTTAAAGCGATGCCAATAGATGTTGATGTGCAGAAGGCAAATGCAAAAATCCGCAATGTTCAACAACATAAATATTTTTCGGTACTCAAGCCCATGTAGCATAATCATGAATGGCAAGAACCTGTCAATGCCTTTTAATGAGAACTCCCTTTAGATGGTCATAAACATTGACGTGATCAGGACTGTCCAACTTGCACCATTTTTCACCTAAGCTTAAAATTAGAACGATGTAATTATTCATTGAACAAAGCTACCAACTTTTCAAATTGCACTTAGAGGTATGCTACTACCCTTGATGCATCTAGACCTAATGTAAGATTGTCAACGCAGGTCAGAAATTCTATAAAGAAAAAGAAAACTCAGGAATGTCGATAACTTAAATGCCTTTCATTGAGAACACTCTTTAGATGCCATCAACATTGGCCTGCTAAACACTATCTAGCTTGAGCTGTTATTTTCACTGAAGGTTGGAAGTCAAGACAGTATAAATATTCAATGAACAGAGTCATCAAATTTTATGGATTGCACTTTGAGGTCTGTTGGTGCGACTGACGCAGTTGGCCCTAAAGTGAGTCTACTATGAGTTTTTCACCGCAAGGCAAGAATTATATGGAGAAAGAGCAAAGTCAAGAAGCTTCATAAAGAAAACAAAGGTTGAGCATATCTCTCCACATAATATATGGAAGACAGATGAAACCAAAAGAAATCTGCCAGTTTGTAATACCAAGCAAGTGGCATTCCAGATCCAACATCAGCCTAGAAAAGAAAATGAGTGAAGCAATAGTTTGATGAAGCATGAGAAAAATCCAATTTGTTATGATTAAAATTGGATGGTGCTATCCTTTTCAGAGTATAATTTACGTTATCTTTATTTTGTTTACATTAATTTCCATTTCACAATGGATGCAAGTTTCGTTGGACTGGTACACGTATTAGATAGTTTCAACCAACAAACTTTAAAATTATCATAAATTGTTTTTGGTAAGAATTCTCTTTTCATGGACGTCTGAACTCCATAGTTTTTTATATAACTAAAAGTTTGTGCCATACTTCAATGTCACAATTTATACACAGGGCAATGATATAAACTCTAACACTTCCTATTTTTTTTAGCCATTAATGGGACCAAAATTTTCACGCATGATTGTGTCGAGGCATAGTGTCCATTTGAACAAAATTAACTTGTAAACTACTTCTATTCAAAGGGCCATTGTTACCCTACTTTGAGTTTTGCTTGATATTTCATATTCTTATCTTAGAATCCCATTTTCTTACAAAAGCAAGCCACCCCTCTTGTTTGCGTATTAATGGTTTTAAAAGCCAACTTTAACTTCAATGTAAAGGCCTAGTTTTTCACAATCTCTTATACCTTAAGCTCACCAAGAAACTATAGCAGCCCAGAACATAGGAGGGACCTTCACAAGAACCAAAGAAAGTTGCTCTTATGTAAAGTACTTTTTAGTTCATTATGGTCTTATGTAAAGTACTTTCTAGTTCATATTGGTATTTGGATTGGAAATGTTGAAAAAACACTTTTTCTTCATGACTTGAAGTGAACTATAGAGTGCATATTGAATTTGACCAACCCTAGAGTCACTTCATGTTTCCTTAAATCTCAACGAGGATTGTAAACTGAAGGGAAAAATGAATACTGTAAGCTAAAACCATTATGAGTGAGAAACCCTAAATGTCTTCATAATGTGGTCTGTTCTCCGGTACTAATGTGTTGCAACACATGGCTAAGCTATTCAGAACCGTAAAGGAGCCAGGGTTACCTTTTGATTCCAGTTATCTCACAACATTGACCATCAAACCAAAACCAAGGCTCTTTCTACAGATGTTTCTCTGACCTCTTCAGAAATCGTCGGGCAGGCTCTTTCTACAAGATGGGCTCTTTCACAGGATGGGCTCTCCAGAAATTGTCTCATGACACTCCAGAATCGTCGGACAATTGCGGTTCTGACCAACTCAAGAGCCATGGCTCTCCAAAAATTGTCGGACTGTAGAAGAAAGAAAAATGTGAAGCTGCATAAACAAGTGGACAATACAGAAAACCTATGAACAATGCACAGCCTAGGAGAAGACAAGCATAAAAACCTATGAACAATGCTCAGCCCAGAAGTAGACACCATGCAAAGAGGTGAAAAACACGTAAACAGGAACACTGAAACTTGCAGGGTGAATACCCATAGTACTTTAAAATGCCAAGAGTTTATTGCGAAATCGGAGGACAGAGCAAAGCACCAACCGGAAAACTTAATCAATTAAGAACTCAGGGATGGGGGTTAAGTGGCATGCCCAACCATCAATGCTGTCACTTGTGGAGGAGCCCGAACTGCCGCTGATAATTCTAAACTTTACCTCCCAAAGATCCAGAAGGCCGGACTATGAGAACTGAAGTTTTATACTACCCAACAAAAGTCAATTTGAAGACATGCGAAGAGCTAGCGGATCATGAAGAAGACACATGGAGAACCAGTGGATCACGAAGAAGACACACGGACAAATATGGTTGGCTGAATAGACGACGATATGAACAGTGGTTTAAAAAAGAACTCCAGAGAAAAACGCTTTGATTATAATAAAACGTATCAAATCAAATTTGCAATTTGTAATGGATTTTGAACTTGTTTTTTTTGTCCACAATGAAAAAGTTATGATGTGTTATTCAAAAGATTGAATCAAAATTATATAATTAGTTCAAATATATCAAACTACTCTTGATATCCTTGTTTATCTACTACTTGTAATATAAGACAATAATCATAATACTAAATCAGCATAATACTAAAATCTGTTCATTGATCTACTACTTGTAAATCACTTTTAAGACTTTAAGTAGATTCTAGACATATTTCCTTGTCATTGTGGTAGAATGATGAGAATATTACATTCAGTAAAGATACAAAGATTTCTCTCTTCCCAACCCTAAACTAAGATAAAATGAAGGAAAAAGGTAATATCACATTGTCAATGAAAAAGTTAAAGGAAAAGGTTAATATCACATTGTCTTCCTAACGTTAGAGTATCTAAAACAGAAGTTAATATTCTTGGTCCTAAGTTCACTTGAGGTTTCAAGTTTTTTTTCAGTCAAAAAAAACAGTTCCTTGATATTCTAATGAAACAAAGGTAACCTTGTACATCATCAAACAACTGTCCATACCCCAATGGGTCAGACAGAACAATAAATATTACATTACAATGCAGTTCAAAACAGACATATAACTATACCCAAGATGTGAAAAAATACTATCAGCACCTAGGTATCAATACATGAAAAAGTCCTCTCATAAGTGAGCAATATATACATCAGTCAAAGAAATTTCCATAAAGAACATAACAAGAGCCCAGACACCTTATCCAAAGCAGGCAAGTGACTCTCAAAATTCCTGTAACTGCTGCTCAGCATAACCAGAATCAACTCAAAAAAATCCATGAGATAAATATTTGAAATAGAATGAGCAAATTCTAAAAAAACTGGATTCAGACTTCCCCAATAAACTCATCATTATAAGATTCAGTAAGTAAGAGATGACCAGGAGCCATACACAAACCCTCTATGGAGAAGATGTCTGCCCTGTTGCTATGTTCCCAATAGACATGACTGAAATCCACCCAGGCAAATGATGATATGAGTAACCTGGTGTTGTAGCACCAAGCCTCAAGGTTCACCATGTGAAGGGTGGATTTTCTCTTTTCCCAATTTATAATCACTGAGGAGTCACCAAAGATATGTAGGTAAGGAAGCCCAATATCTCTGGCGACTCGTAATGATGCCCAGAGTGCTAAAAGTTCTGCTCTAGTATTAGTACTGCTCCCACATCCAAGCTTAAAAACTGCAAGGTCTCTACATGGCCTTTTAATTAAGATAATTTTGTACACTTAAACATTTCAGGTTTTCATATATTCAATGCTTCATGGGAATACTTTTTTAATTCCATGCATAAGCAAAGTTATTTTCTTTGTGAAATGAACCAAAACAATCCTCAATAACTACTTCATATTTGCATCATAACTTCATACCAATTCTACCCTTCAACAAACTCTCAAATACTCCTATTGAAGACAAGGCTCTTCTTTGCAAAAAAGTGCCACATTTTTTCCTTACATTCCTCTCTAAGAGCACCTTGATAATTCACAAGAAAGTGTTTTATGTCAGATATGTAAGTTTTTTACATAAATTTTGAGCCTTTGTGTGCGAAGAGATTGGTCACTAAGTTACTCTTATCTCATCCTACTTAGACAAGAGCTACCTCCTTCCAAACAGATAACTCAAAATAAAAAGCCATGAACAAGTTATCTACAATATCTAAATCGTGCTTGCAAAGTATGCATCTCTTAGCATGTCTAGTTTCTTTTAAGTCTATTATCCTAGGTTATCAACTTCTTGGCTATTTATAACCATAAAATAATCTGTATTTTTAAAGGAAATGTTGATTTCTAGACCGCTCTCCCCAAATAGACTTTATATGAAAGAAGGCATTCTTCAATGTGTGCAGCATAACCCAACTTGATAGTGTATACCCTTGATCCATTATTCTTGGACCACTTGAGTTGATCATATTCTTCTAAAAGTTTAATAGCACTATGGTTAACAATATATACAAAATGTATACTAAAAATATATACAAAATGTTTCAATTATTTAGCCAAATGACCTTGTAAGTTTACATCAAATTCCTATCACAATATATGTACATTATATACAACCTTTATGTGCTAAAAAGAGTGGGAAAGGATAATGGAATTCTTATTCATTGTAGTGGATAGGTAATGAGGGAGAAGCGATGATGGAATGGATGAAGAATAAATAAGAGTTGATAGCAATGGGATAAGGTTAGGAATATAGAATAGAGATTAAGAGGAGTTGGTAGGGTCACTTAGTAATGTTTACTGTGTATGTAGGAATAACCAAAACCAACTATAAAAAAAGGATCCAACATACTAGGTAACAAAGATTAAATGAAAGGTTCAACATATTCCATTTACCACTGTCCATAGAAGTCAAAGGATCCAACATTGTTAAAAAGAAACTTTGAATATATTATATTTTAAGAATAATAACAGACATAACAGTTTTCGATGAAAACCAACATTATTAATTGTTACATAAAGCTCCAAGCTCCAAATAGTTTACATGAAAGTAGTGCCAACAAGAAGTGCCAGCGGTCAAAATGTCAGAACAAGTTATGCATGCATTCATTTTAAGTAAATGCTTCCTTTTGTAAAAATTTGTTAGAGAAAACTGTGCCTTTAATTCCTAGTCTCTACTACTTCAAGAAGCATATGGACAACCGAGTGGTGTTACTAAAGAAGGGAAACCCAAATCTATCAATGATTGCCCTTTTAAAACGATGCCAATAGATGTTTATGTGCAGAAGGAAAATGAAAAAATCCGCAATGTTCAACAACAGAAATAATTTTCGGTACTCAAGCCCATGTAGCATAATCATGAATGGAAAGAACTTGTCGATGCCTTTTAATGAGAACTCCCTTTAGATGGTCATAAAAATTGGCGTGATTAGGACTGTCCAACTTGCACCATTTTTCACCTAAGCTTAAAATTAGAACGATGTAATTATTCATTGAACAAAGCTACCAACTTTTCAGATTGCACTCTGAGGTATGCTACTACCCTTGATGCATCTGGACCTAATGTAATATTGTCAACGCAAGGCAGAAATTCTATAAAGAAAAAGAAAAGTTAGGAATGTTGATAACTTAAATGCCTTTCATTGAGAACACTCTTTAGATGCCATCAACATTGGCCTGCTCAACACTATCCAGCTTGGGCTGTTATTTTCACTAAAGGTTGGAAGTCAGGAAAATATAATTATTCAACGAACAGAGTCATCAAATTTATGGATTTCACTTTGAGGTCTGTTGGTGCGACTGATGCAGTTGGCCCTAATGTGAGTCTACTGTGAGTTTGTCACTGCAAGGCAAGAATTATATGGAGAAAGAGCAAAGTCAGGAAGATTCATAAAGAAAACAAAGGTTGAGCATATGTCTCCACATAAAATATGGAAGACAGATGAAACCAAAAGAAATCTGCCAGTTTCTAATACCAAGCAAGTGGCATTCCAGATCCAACATCAGCCTAGAAAAGAAAATGAGTGAAGCAATAGTTTGATGAAGCATGAGACAACTCCAATTTGTTACGATTAAAATTGGATGGTGCTATCCTTTTCAAAGTATAATTTACCTTATCTTTATTTTGTTTACATTAATTTCCATTTCACAATGAATGCAAATTTCATTGGACTGGTACACATATTACATAGTTTCAACCAACAAACTTTAAAATTATCATAAATTTTTTTTGGTAAGAATTCTCTTTTCATGGACGTCTGAACTCCATATTTTTATATATAACTGTAAGTTTGTGCCATACTTCAATCTCACAATTTATACACAGGGAAATGATATAAACTCTAACACTTCCTATTTTTTTATCCATTAATGGTACCAAACTTTTGGTACATGATTGTGTCGAGGCATAGTGTCCATTTTTGAACAAAATTAACTTGTAAACTACTTCTATTGAAAGGGCCAATGTTACCCTACTTTGAGTTTTGCTTGATCTTTCATATTCTTATATTAGAAGCCCATTTTCTCACAAAAGCAAGCCACCCCTCTTGTTTGCTTATTAATGGTTTTAAAAGCCAGCTTTAACTTCAATGTAAAGACCTATTTTTTCAGCATCTCTTATACCTTAAGCTCACCAAGCAACTATAGCAGCCCATAACATAGGAGGGACCTTCACAAGAACCAAAGCAAGTTGCTCTTATGTAAAGTACTTTTAGTTCATTCTGGTCTTATGTAAAGTAGTTTCTAGTTCATACTAGTATTTGGATTGGAAATTTTGAAAAAACAATTTTTCTTCATGACTTGAAGTGAACTATAGAGTGCATATTGAATCTGACGAACCCTAGAGTCACTTCACGTTTCCTTAAAGCTCAACAAGGATTGTAAACTGAAGGGAAAAATGAATACTATAAGCTGAAACCATTATGAGTGAGAAACCCTAGATGTCTTCATAATGTGGTCTATTCTCCAGTACTAATGTGCTGCAACACATGAATAAGATATTCAGAACCCTAAAGGAGCCAAGGTTACCTTTTGAGTCTAGTTATCTCACAACATCGATCATTAAACCAGAACCAAAGCGCTTTCTACAGCTATTGCTCTGACCTCTCCAGAAATTGTTGGGAGGGCTCTGTCGAAATCACATCACGACACTCCAAAATCACCGAACAATTGCAATTCTGACCAAATCAAGAGTCATGGCTCTCCAAAAATCATCGAACTGTAGAAGAAATAAAAACGTGAAGCTGCATAAACCAGTGGACAATACAAAAAAACTATGAACAACGCGTAGCCCAAGAGAAGACACGCGCAAAAACATATGAACAATGCTCAGCCCAGGAGAAGACACGCGTAAAAGTACCACTGGCAAGAGGGACGCTGCAATCTATAGTGGTTTAGAACAAAAATTCAGAGAAAAACACCTAACGGCGTTCCATTGAAGTCTGTGATTTGATTTGATTGAAGATGCAAGCACAAATTCTAAAATATGTTCAATTCTAAGTTTTAGTATAGTTGTCTATATTTCAGCGTATTCTTTACTTTGCATGTGGAATCATCCATATCTCCTGTTACATTTCATTACTTATGACTTAATGCTTTATCCAAAACATTTTAGAAAATTTCATTTTTACTAGAGTTTGGTGAAGCAAAAAATCCAAAGGGGACACAGTTTTAGTTTTTCTTTTAGATCGTTTTAGGATTTTTGAATGTTTTAGAGACCCTCAAAACCTCTAGGACATGAAAAACTATCTTTGAAACTTTAACTTATAAAACTATGCCAAACATCAAATTTTTTGCAGAATTTCTACTTAAAACTTATTTTTGCACCCTCTTGGATAGGCAACCTGCCTTACTCATTTATCATTTATCCTCAACATGCCAGAACTCTATGGACATTGATTTGATTCATATGACAGTGATAACATAACTTTAAGGTCTCTGGACTGGAATGACTTTAGAATCCATTAATTAAAAAGGGAAAATGACTTGCAAAGTGCACTTTGCACTCAATGGATTCTAAAGTCCCCAAATAAAAAAAGGCTTCCTCCTCCTGTGTAAAATGTTGATGTGATTGTAACTTCGGAATGTATTCACTTGTATTTCTTATCTATTGTAACCCGATGTTTATTACGAGATGTATTGTAATGTATTTGATTCATGTCATACCCCAATGTTTATTCCGGGAAGTTTCTATAATGAGAAAGTCATGTCAAGTCATTGTGGGTAACCCTCCTATTGGTCAAGGGTTAAAGTCCCCACAGTTGTAGGGCCCTAGGGTTATTAGACTATCCTAGTGAAGTTTACCCTAGGTGAGTCATTGTAATTTAGGAAATAGTCCCCACCATTGTGTTACCCTCCTATTGGTCAGAGGAGGCAAAGTCCCCACAAGTGGTGGGGCACTAGGGTTATTAGACACTCCTAGAGATGTCGGCTCTAGTAAGTAATTGTTAAGTAAGGCCGACATGTTGGAGTGTACTTCAAGTGAACAAAAGAATATAAATAGAGAGTGAGCCTCTCTATTTATTTCACTTACAACACTCACACTCACTCATTGGGGCACATGAGTGAGAGAGGAGAAACTCTCACGGTGAGAGAGAGAGAGACTGCTGCTGTCGGGAGATCATATTACTGTTTTCCAGTTTTACCTTTTTGGTGCCGATTCTATCTCTGAGGAATTTGTGGGTTTTTCTCCTTTATGGTTTCCCTAAGGGAAACTCTTTGTGTATCGTGTCTCTTGTGTTGTGCTTATGTTTTATTGTTTTGCTTGTTATTCTCTCAGTTAAAAGATCCTAAGATCATAATGCTAGCTTATATGATGAAAAACTAACATGGTATCAGAGCTAACCTGAGAAGAATACATTATGTAGCTGCAGAAGCTAGGGATTCTTACTTTTTTGGTCTCTCTCCACAATCCATCAGCAAAAGTATGCTAGGCTGACTCTCCATTGAAGGGCGTATCTTTCTGTCGAAGCGGAATTCGATTTTGAGCATTTTCAGTTTTCGATGCGGAAATTAGGGCTTTCTATAGAAGAGGAATTTTTGAGTGAGCCCAAAATAGGACTTTTCTCCTCATCAAAACCAAAGTTTAGAGACCTGGATCAAGAAATTTGGTTGGGTGAAACTCCAGGAAAGTCAAACCCTAATTTGACCCCGAGCTAGAAAAACCCTAAATACTAAAACTGCTAAGTTTTGGTACATTCGCTATATTCTGATATTGGAGAAGGATCATGAGCTACAAATTTTAGGGGACAAAGATAAAATCCTAATGAATACTGTGTCCAAAATTTAGCCTCTGATTCGCTATATTTTGGAAGCTATGATCCCTCCAATTTAGGGTTCCAAATCAAATTCCTGAAGATGTTCCAGAAAGGGTACAGACTTTACTTTTATTTTTCTGAAGATCAGACTCAGAAGATGAACCATTGACATGTGGAAGTTCGTACAACTACACTATTTTGAATAGTCTTGTAATAGGTCACCTTGGGAAAAGGATCATAAATCTCAATTGGTGAAACCTATGGTGTTAGATTTGGGACATGCGAGGTTACCTCAGTAAGAAAGTTCCGACATAGAGGAGCATTAATTTTGGAGATACCACAGAAACAGTAACATGCATTTCTATAGAAGAAATTGGAAAACTAGGGCTTCCTGTTCCAGGAGATTCCCTCCACTGTTTTCAGAAAAGGAGTACATTGGACAGCTCCATTTGAAGAGATATATCTATCTATACAATTAGATCTGAAAGATTCTAAGTTTTGAAAATTAGGGTTTATGTGACAAACCCTAGATCAGCCAGCTCCGGAACCAGGACGGACACCTCAAATCGGTAAGATCTAATCCTTTGCTATTTTCATTTGAGGTTCTCATTTCAAGGTGATCTATCACATCATATTGATGACAAGCTTGGGGAAGCTGAAAACTTCCAAGCCTAGAAGTATATGATCTCTCTGAAGAAAATGGATTGGACAACTACATGAGTATAGAGGTTCCAGTTCCAGAGAGAGATGAGGCTCAAAGCCTTACTAAAGAAGAACTTGGTCAAGGCCAAGAAGATCATGGTTGATTCATTCATGGATCAACTTGTACTACAAGTGTCTTCCTTAAAGACACCTAAGATGTTTGATTCCTTGAGCAAGCTATTTGAAGGGAAGAACAGAAATCAGAATATGACCTTAAGAAACCAGTTGAAGAATGTGAAGATCATGAATGTAGAGACCATGCAGTTATAAGGGTCTCTCAAATCAAAGAACAACTTGAAGTGGTAAAAGAAGAAGTGAAGAATACAGAAGTGGTGATGACCACCTTGAATGGCCTCCTAGGATCATGGGATTCATTCATTCAAGGAATGTGTGCGAAAAGGAAGTGATTACTTTCAGTAGTCTCTGGGAAGAAAACACACAAGAAGAAGGAGCTCGAGAAGAGAAGGTGGGAGCAACTGAAGACCAAGCTATTACCATCCAAAGAAGATCCCTCAAGCGATGAGGAATATGAAGAACTCAACTCTTAAAGAATCTCTTATCCACCTTAGCTCTTGGATAAGAAAATATGCTATTATGAAGAAGAAAATGAAGCTGAAGGCTCAAGAATGAGTCTACCCACGAAATAAATAAAGATAAGTATTCAATTGTCATTTCATGATATTGTTTTGTTATACATTTGTTTATATTCAGTTGATGTATTATGCATGATAGGATGTTTTCAATTAATGACAGTATACTACTAATATGCATGTGATGGGTAAGTAGCTCATGGTGCTATACAACTCTCCATTGCTACTTATCTAGAATGAAACCTCTTTGCTGACATATTGGATTAGTGCACAATCTCAATGTTGTCCTGGTAGAGATGGAAGGCATATAGAAAAGTTTCGTGAGATATGGATGAATATTGTATTGGCTAAAGTAATTGCATGATCATATATTTATGCATAAGAATTTGCCAATATGAATATTCCTTATGAAATGTTTCTAACCATACAAATGCATTTGACTTGTAGGAAAGATCGCATACATAATTGCCTACAAGCAAAGAAGAATGAAGACTTGTTCTGAAGAACAAGTGACGACAGTTCAAAGATAAAAATAATATGACCAATACAACGACATCATTGATGCAGAATCTTCCAAGAAGAAAGGGAAGACCAATTCAAGAAGAATGATGTCTAGGATGAAGTATCAATACATGAAGAGAAGTTCGTAGTTCCATCATGCAGTAGATGGCAACATCGTGGGATACAAATCAAGATTCGTAGCACAAGGCCTCTCACGAAAAGAAGGCCTAGACTACGAAGAGAAATTTGCAGCCAGTAAGAGTTTAAACACATATATGATGAGCTTGATGAAGATCTTAACCCTTGCTACAAGTTTGAAGATACAAGTCTATACATGAGATGGTCACATAGAATATTAGTAGCATAGAAAGCTACTTGTCACTCCAGTACATAATGTTCAGTGCATAGAGTACAGAAGACAGAGGGAGTATGATGCTCCGTTTCAGAGGGAGTGACTACAAAATATCTTGAGATTTGACATGGTACGACATGATGGGTAGATTATTGATGACTCTAGGCTTTACTGAGAGTAAAGAGGATTCTAACCTTTGCTTCAAGGTTGAAGGCGGAAGACCATTGATGCTCCTGTTATGTGTCAATGCACTATTTTCTAGGCATGAAGGTGTGGACAAGGGAATTATGAGGTAGATATCCTGAATAGGTTCAGGATGATGGACTACATGACCAAACCTATGGCATAAAACCTGAAGCTATTGAGTGATGCTTCATCAGAGTCGGTTGATGCTACGATGTATCGTCAAATGATTGGGTCAATGATGTACCTGACGAACACGAGACCAGACATTTGCTTTGTTGTGAACACCTTGAGCCAGTTCTTGACAGATCTGAGAAATGTTCACTTGATTGCTGCAAAGCATATTCTGAGGTACCTGAAGGGTACAGTTGATTATGGGCTCAAGTACGATGCTAATCAGAAGATTAACCTGGAGGGTTATGTTGATTCAGATTGGGCAGGCAGTGCCATTGATAGGAAGAGCAATTCAGGGTGTTGCTTCAGTATGGGATCAGGTGTGATCTCTTGGTTTAGCAAGAAGCAATCCCGTGTGGCACTGAGTATAGCTGAAGCAGAGTATGTCGCAGCTTGTTCAGCTAGTTGTGAGGCAGTATGGCTGCAGAAGCTACTATCGGATGAATTTGATCTCTAGTTAGATGCTACTTGTATACATTGTGACAACCAGAGTTGCATGAAGTTGTTAGAGAATCCAGTGTTCCATGAGAAGTCGAAGCATATCGAGATCAAGTATCACTATATCAGGGA
The DNA here is from genome assembly GCA_001517045.1 of Pseudotsuga menziesii. Taxonomy (NCBI): domain Eukaryota; kingdom Viridiplantae; phylum Streptophyta; class Pinopsida; order Pinales; family Pinaceae; genus Pseudotsuga; species Pseudotsuga menziesii. Next base: position 225,293 of record LPNX010081746.1, on the reverse strand, counting down.
TATGGTGTAGAGGGAAGTAGTGAAGCTCCAGTATGTTGCGACTGAGGAACAGATAGCCAATGTATTAACAAAGCCATTAGCTAGGCTAAAGTTCGAGTACTTCAGGGAGAAGCTTGGTGTTCTCCACATCAAGGTTTCCTCCAAGAGAAAGTGATGAGACCCATAGCCATTATGAAATGGTGAGAGGATTGGTTCCTTCCATGATCAAATGTAAGGGTTGAGCCATCTGTCATGGTGAGAGGATTGGTTCCTTCCATGACATATATGAGTATTGATATCCATAGCCATTCTGACAAGTACGTCACATGTAAGGGCTGAGCCATTCTGTCATGGTGAGAGGATTGGTTCCTTCCATGTCAGATGTGAGTGCTAAGCCATTCTGATATGACTGCATGATTGGTTCCTACATGATTAGATATAAGGGCTATTGCCATTCTTGCAATGGAGCTGCCTGGTGAGGTACCAGGAAAACTTAGTTTATGACTGAGGGCCGTTCTGATATGACCGTGAGATTTGTTCTCACATGATCAAATATGAGTGCATGACCATTCTGATGTGATAGAGGGATGTGTTCCCACTTGATCAGATATAAGGGATGAAGCCATTCTGTCATGGCTAAAGGATTAGGTTCCTCCCATGTCATATATGAGTGCTAAGCCATTCTGACTTAGTGTCAGATATAAGGGCTACCACCATTCTTTGAATGGAGCTACCTGGTGAGGTACCAGGGATCCTCAGTCTAGGACTAAGAGCCTTTTTGATGGGACTGAGGGATGTGTTCCCACATGATTAGATGTAAGTTCAATAGCCTTTCTGATGTGACTGAGGGATGTGTTCCCACGTACTCAGATGTAAGTGCAGTAGCATTTCTGATGTGACTGAGGGATGTGTTCCCACGTACTCAGATGTAAGTGCAATAGCCTTTCTGATGCGATAGAGGGATGTGTTCCCATGTGCTCAGATGTAAGTGTAGTAGCCTTTCTGATGTGACTAAGGGATGTGTTCCCACTTACTCAGATGTAAGTGCAGAGCCTTTCTGATGTGACTGAGGGATGTGTTCCCACATGCTCAGATGTAAGTGAGCCTTTCTGATGTGACTGAGGGATGTGTTCCCACATACTCAGAAGTAAGTGCAGTGGCCTTTCCACAGATGATAGTAGTTTGGGTTCCTATCATGCTGGTGGTTGTAAGTGTTGAGCCATTTCACAGATGATAGTAGTTTGAGTTCCTATCATGCTAGTGAATGTGAGTGTTGGGCCTTTCTGATATGATTATAGGATTGGTTCCTACATGATCAGATATGAGTGTTGGGCGTGCCTTTCTGATGAGTAGGTCAGATGTAAGTGTTGGGTGGGCCATTTTGACTTAGTGTCAGATATAAGCACTGAAGAAAGACCTACATGGAGGCTAGGCCTACAACCAGCATGAAAAAGGGTTGGCTCTGTAGAACTTCCTATGACGAGAAGAATCATGAGATAGCACCCATGGTATTGATCTAGATTGAGTGAGGATCTAGATCCAATGATGATGATTCAGCAGAGATGATCCAGATCGAGTGATGATCCAGATCCAGAGATGATGCTCCAGAGATGATCTAGATCGAGTGATGATCCAGATCCAGTGATGGTGATCCAAATCCAGTGATGATCCAGATCCAGTGATGATGTCCAGTGATGATCCAGATCCAGTGATGATGTCCAGTGATGATCCAGATCCAGTGATGATGATCCAAATTGAGTGATGATCTAGATCCAGTGATGATGTCCAGTGATGATCCATATCCAGTGATGATGATCCAGATCGAGTGATGATCCAGATCCAGTGATGATGATTCAGATCGAGTGATGATCTAGATTCAATCATGATGATCCAGATCTAGATGAAGATGACTTGAAAATGAAGATGAATTACAGATGAAGATGACTTGAAGATGAAGATGACTTTGAAGATGACAAAGACCTGACGATGATCCAGATCATACAGAGAATAAGACTTGTGCTGATAAATTGTGTCAAGAGAATACCTTCCTAGTTAAGAGGGAGTGTTGATGTGATTGTAACTTCAGAATGTATTCACTTGTATTTCTTATCTATTGTAACCCGATGTTTATTCCAAGATGTATTGTAATGTATTTGAGTCATGTCATACCCTGATGTTTATTCCAGGAAGTTTCTATAATGAGAAATTCATGTCAAGACATTGTGGGTAACCCTCCTATTGGTCAAGGGTTAAAGTCCCCACAGTTGTGGGTCCCTTGGGTTATTAGACTATCCTAGTGAAGTCGACCCTAGGTGAGTCATTGTAAGTCGGGGCAATAGTCCCCACCATTGTGTTACCCTCCTATTGGTCAGAGGAGGCAAAGTCCCCACAAGTGGTGGGGCACTAGGGTTATTAGACACTCCTAGAGATGTCGGCTCTAGTAAGTAATTGTTAAGTAAGGCCGGCATGTTGGAGTGTACTTCAAGTGAACGAAAGAATATAAATAGAGAGTGATCCTCTCTATTTATTTCACTTACAACACTCACACTCACTCATTGGGGCGCATGAGTGAGAGAAGAGAAACTCTCACAGTGTGAGAGAGAGAGACTGCTGCTGTCAGGAGATCATCTTATTGTTTTTTGGTTTTACCTTTTTGGTGCTAATTCTATCTCTGAGGAAGTTGTGGCGTTTTCTCCTTTATGGTTTCCCCGAGGAAAACTCTTTGTGTCTCTTGTCTCTTGTGTTGTGCTTACATTTTATTGTTGTGCTTGTTATCCTCTCAGTGAAAAGATCCTAAGATCATAATGCTAGCTTATATGATGAAAAACTAACATAAAATTCCGGTTTTATCAAGAAATCTATAAAGACTATTCATAACTTGTGTTACAAGCATTTCCAGATAAAAAGTTTTCGTCGTGTGTAAAAATGCTGGTTGACTTAAGGAATCTACAAAAACTCCATGAAATGCTTTCACCTTTTCATTTTTTTTCCGTAGCTTATTATTTTATTCTATTCCTATTAAGAAAATCTTCAAAAGCTTATTAAATATTCAATTTCCCTCGTACCTTTAAATAACTATGCACCCAGAGAATAAAGGGGCACTCCATTGGTCTGGTGTCTACGTGCATATATTTATGTGCATTATAGAAGGTTCACTAAATCTAAAAGATGCATTCCATGCATTGAACATAGGCATTCATCTGCTTACAGATTTGATGGGCAGGGAAATTTATTTAACAAGGATTGGGATTTGAGCGAAGGGGAGGGCAGGGAATTCTGTTGGTACCATGTTGAGCTGCCGAGATCTAATCATAGACTGGAAGTGACTGCACAATACTTGATTTTTGTCCTTTGCCCACCTCTGAAGCTTCAAGATATCCTGTCTCTCATGAGCAGTGGGCCCTTATGTGGGAATGTAGATGGTGCTCTTTTGTTTAGGGTAAATTCCCTAGGCCCCACTGTCAGCAAATTCACCCAAAGGTTTGCTTCTAGGATCAACGAGAATATTGTGATTACAGTGTCTCTGGGTAAGGTTCCAAGGCTGGGATTTTCTCTGATGGGCCAGTCTTTGCTTTCTAAGATGCCTAGTGTGGAGAGTCCTTTATCCCAGGCCCACTATGGGGGAAAGGAGGAGAACAACTCAAAACATACCACAGAGCCCAATGGAATTGTCATCAGAGAGCATGTGCTGGAGTTTCTGTTGACTATGAACCATTCCGAAGAAGCTGATAACCCTGTGCCCACTAGGGTCTCCAATCTCCTTATGCACATTGTGGACACCCATGTTGATCATCTACAGGATAGGGTAACTAGGATTGAGATGGAGTTGGATACAATAGAGCTTGAATTGGATAAAGGTAAGCAACTCTAACATCTTTGCTCTCTTTGTTCTACTTTTTATACCACCCGTGATTTTTAAGTTTAGTTTTTCATAATGAACAATTCTCAATTTTAATGCCTGGTAACCAAAGTGACATTGATACAGTTTCTTCTCGTAGCAAAAGTTGGGATTCATTTCAGAAAATTGCTTCTCGCCCCTTTCTTTCAAATTTTTTTTAATCCTTTATCCATTTTGGTTTCCTTAAATACAATTGTTTCTTGATTGTAGAATGATATATTTTCCATTTCTTAGCTTCCTGTAATCTCTAAAATATTATGGATTTTTACTGTTAAATTGTAAATTCCACCTTAAGAACCAAGTATATTCTGGATTTTAATTCTTGATTTTATCAAGCCCTTCTAGCTATAAGGGATTGGGTAAACAACTGAGGTAATTGTTGCAAAAGCTGTTTTCTGAGAAGCAACTACATTGAAAATTTTGAAAGAGTGGTTCTATGTAGGAGCCTCCCTTGGGTAAATAGCTAGGGGTAATTGTTGCAAAATCTCTTTTCTGAGAATCAACAATATTGGGAATTATGAAAGCGGTTCCACGTAAAAACAAACCCATCTTGTAGTTTTGAGACACTGCCCTATTATTTGGTTTGTAAGAGATGCCAATACTTGTAGATTAGAATTTAGCTGAAGTCGTCTAACAGTTGCCTTGGCATCAGCTAATTTTGACTGAAATTCTGGAAAACAAACAATTTAAAAAAAATTAAATTGATTATGTGAGGTTCATTTATCACATACTCCAATTGTATTACGATTTTGAAGATATTATAACTTGATACAGTTGAATATTTGAGTAGAATTCTTAGTGTTGTTCAACAATAAGTAGAAGAAATCTAAACAAATGAGAAAAATAAAATCCTGAACAGTATTTAGCAGTCAAAATCAGCACAACTAATAAATTACCTTGCAAGCATCACTGGGAATACTATTCGGTTAGATACTCCTTCTTTTCAGTTTGGAAAGAAAGGGAAAAATAGGGCTGATAAAGAGATGACTAGTGCAATTTTTGGACCCTGCGCCTACGAAGGATGTCTAAAGTTAGAAGTGAAAAGGTCTAATTCAATTCATTCATTCTTCCGACTAAAGGTTAATAGCAATGGTATACTAACCCCATTCGATTTAATAAGTTCTGGTAGTATTTCCTAGAGCAGTTCTAAGGATTCCCGAGTAGCCATACCTGGCCCTAAAGTACAAGTGTCCCAGTTTTTTTGGTTTTAACCACAACTTCCTTTCCCTTACCAGACTTAGCCCATGGAGTTTATTTAAAAGTAGGCCCTGAGGTTAATGATGGTGGAACATTCACCTGCGGTCACCAATTAGGAGTAATTTCTGAGATGGGCCGTAGCAGTTGGGGGGTAGGTTTTCCAACGGACGGAAGGATAAGATAAGCAGGTGCCCTTCAACAGAAGGAGGTTCATCGTTTCGTTATTGCATCTGCTACATTCTACAAGACGGCTGTGTTCCATCATCTGCCAATTAACAACATATATAATTTACCAAACCACAGAACACTACAAGAGAATGGAAAAATAAAATTGCACAACAAATTTGCAATAGAAACGAAATTGCACAGAATGAAATCCAGGAGCAGTGGAAAAACAAAGTACCTGTGCTTTTTCCCTCTTCTTTGGCTCTTTCAATCAGAATTCCTGCAAAGGTATTCCTAGAAACAATGCAACTTCTTTGTGCAAATCCTTTTAAACCGCAAACTAAATGTAACCAGTAAACACCATTTATGCAAGAGGGAGGGGTGGTCTCCATGGCAAGATGTTCAACCACCTCCTCCATGAATAGTAAGCTATCTATTGGGTTTAATAAATTCCAAACTGAGAAAACTGAGAAAAAAACAGAAGCCATCCTTTGATCATCTGAACAACCTTGAAGTCACTTCATGTTTCGGACGGGCTCTTTCACAGGACGAGCTCTCTAGAAATTGCCTCACGGCACTCCAGAATCGTCGGACAATTGCGGTTCTAACCAACTCAAGAGTCACGACTCTCCAAAAATCGTCGGACTGTAGAAGAAAGAAAAACCAAAAAACCTATGAACAATGCGCAGCCCAGGATAAGACACGCAAAACCTATGAACAATGCTTAGCCCAGGAGAAGACACCACGCAAAGAGGTGGAAAACACGCAAAAAGGAACATTGAAACTTGCAAGGTGAACACCCATAGTACTTCAAAATTCCCAGAGTTTATTGTGAAATGGGAGGACAAAGCAAGGCACCAAACGTAAAACTTAATCAATTAAGAACTCGGGGATGGGGGTTAAGTGGCAGGTCCAACCATCAATGCTGTCACTTGCGGAGGAGCCCTTGCTGATAAAAACGCTGGCCTTTACCTCCCAAAGATCCGGAAGGTTGGACTATGAGCACCGAAATTTTATACTTACGAGCAAAAGTCAATTTGAAGACACGCGGAGAACCAGTGGATAACGAATAAGACACGCAGAGAACTAGCAGATCACGAAGCAGGCACGTGGACAAACACAGTTGGCTGAATAGACGACAATTCCAAAAGAACTTCACAGAAAAACGCCTTACGACGTAATTAAATATGTGAAAGAAAAGTTAAAAGAGTTTGAAATATTGAAAGAGAATTACTTATGGTTTGCATTCCAAAACTTTATGGAAAACGATAGGATGAAGAAACATAATGATATAAAAGTTATATTTTTGTATAGAGGTAAATTTATAAATTATTATAAGTTAAATAAAATTGGATTAACTAGGTTGGAAGCATTCAAATTTTTTCATACTTTAATATCTTTTTTATAATTGAAGTAAATATTTTTGAGTTAAAATTATTATATATATGAAATGAGATGAGAAGTATCAATATTTGAGAGTTGAAATTTTATATATATATAATAATTTCAAACTCATTTTTTTATCAACCTTCTAACCCTTCATATACATAAAAGGGATAGAAGCTTCATAAAAAGATGAGTTGAAATTATATATATATGAGAGGGATTAGAAGTTTCTTAAAAGAAAAATGAGAGAAAGGAAATACATAGCTGTTAAATGGATGGAGGACCTGTCCTGCTTTCCATATTTTTGTAATTCGACAAACACTAACTCAACCCAAAATGGAGTTGGTGAGTAGAAGCTGCATATTCATTTAATTGTTCACCATGTGAAGGTATCGTCGCATGTCTTGTCTTGGGAACAAGACACCAATGGACAGAGGTAAAGGTGGACAACAAAGCATCAAAGGAGGACACTTCAGTAGTTAGTGAAGGGTCCTACAAGAAAGAATTTATCAAAATAATTCTAAAGGAACATGTGCAATGCATATAGACACCTTTTTCTCTGTCATTCTCACTCTCCAGTTACAGTTTTGACAAAACATTTTCTCAATTTCCACTATCGAGACAAATAACACCGAATCTGCTCGTACTGCACATGACAAACCTGGGGAATGAGATACTTCTCAATCTACCGGCTGATATCACGAGTGCGTTTGATTTTGTGGTTGGGATGACACTGACATATATCTGAGATGACGGAGAAGCAAAATAATAGAAGCAGCCAAGACCGACAATCCTCTTACTCAGTTCCTGTGAGATTCTATGAGATTTGAGGGAGAAGCAGTACACAGAAAACAGAAGCAACTAAGACCGACAATCCTCTATACTCAATCCCTGAGGCGCTTGAGACATAGTTTTCTCATCAATCTCTTTCTAATTTCCTAAAACCACTATATCCCCATCTTACCAAACCATGTTATTTTCACTCTTTCTTTTACCCCACCACCTACTTTAAAATATGACACCAATCACCCATTGATTTCGATCTCAAACTAAACTTAGTTCTCTCCTAATTTTATTCTATATATATACCGCCAGCGTGTTTGAGTTTCCCGTATCGGGCATTCCGTTTCATCTTCATTTCTCATAAATTATTTTTGTCTCATCACAAGTAGTGAATACAGCGAGATTGTTATAGCACAGTGGACGAGGAGATGGCGAGTCCAAATCAAGAAGCTGCCATGAAAAATCTGAGAGCAAAGCAGTGCTCCAAGGGTAAGAAAAAATCTACGTTTCTCTCACTATCTCATTAATATTAATCCCTTTGCATGAACAGTGCTATCTACCTTGCACTGGCCATGGCTATGACTAAAGATCATGTTGCTAAATTCATGATCATTTTTCTAAATAAAATACATTGGGTTTATTAATATTTGTTGGCATCATAAAACTCATGTATCTATGTATATGAATGCAGAAGCAGTGAAAGCAGGGGCCAAGGCAGCTGCAATTGCTTGTGTCGCGTCGGCCATCCCCACAGTGAGTGCTTTTATAATGAAGCCATTATTTAGTACCGATTCAATTCAGTGAATTGACTAATGTTCATGGTCATGCAACTGGGCCTACTTATTAACTGCTTGGTTAGACTAATTATGTTAATTAATAATCTACAGTTGCTGGGGGCAAGGGCAATTCCCTGGGCAAGGGCTAACCTCAACCATGCTGCACAGGCACTTTTCATCTCTACATGTAAGTCAAGAATTAATAAATTACATATCCTAGTCATGCCATCTGCTTATTATGTTATGTTGAAGTTGCATACATGCATGCTCTGCTCAAAGTCTCTGCAACTACTGAATTGTTTTCTGACAATGTTTTGCATGGAGGCACGATGATATACATCTTATTTATAAACCATTCTAATAGATCTGGTTAATTCGGCTGAGCTCCCCCATTATAATTATCTCACGAACTGCATGTTGATGTTGTGCTGTGTGTACTTTGATTGGAGACAGTCAGCGGTTCGGCTTATTTCATCGTAGCAGATAAAACCATTCTGAAGTCTGCAAGGAGAAACTCCTTCCGTGAGCAAATGGAAAATGAAGGCGAGTACTGCCCTTTCTGAAAGCAAGCAGAGAATTATATAACCACCAGACAGCAGAGATCAGATAAATATCTCTCTGATCTGATCTTTCTCAGTTAGGCAAAGATGTGGGAATAGCCAATATCCAATAAGTCTTTTTATTTTCTCTACTATGCTGTTCACACCATGTAAATATAAATGTAAATGTTGGTAATCTCACTCGCTTCGCTTAGATTTCAATAGACTAGCTGAATAAGAAGCAGTGTAGCTTTCACTTCTATGTATTTGCAATAGTGATATATAATTCCCAGATCTATTTTATTCCAACGTTCATCTTCTTTACAAGTGCTATATGTTAACAAAAAAAATTGCTCCTGGTTTATTCATGTTTTACCTGATTCTATCAAATACTATTATTGTTATTTTTTAATAATATTTTTTGTTTTCTTTTCAAAAAAATGAGAACCAATATTAAAAACTTCAAATGATTAACAATAATTTTTTTAGTTAAATACTAAGAGTACCTTAAAGTCTAAAGAACAATATAAAAAATCACATTTTTTAACAATAATATTCTTTATTTTGGAGTTAGGGACGAATACTACGGTAAACCTTAAAAAAGACAAACCAAGATAAAAATCTTCAAATTATTGATCTAACAGGTCAATTTTAATCCGGAAGGACTATATTCAAATGAATTATAGCCTAAACCTGTTAACAAGCTCATCATATTAATTTTTCATCTTAAAAGTTTATATTGTTGCAAGATTATTTTTCATTATCGAAATTCACATAGATTTTAAAAAACAATGGATTGTTTTTTTTACGCAACACAAACTCAACAATGCATTGTGCATTAGGGTGTTAAATTTTTTTTTTGATAAATGTTTACTTCTACGGTTTAAAAAAAAACGAAATGGAGATTTATTGTGATGTTTTCCAGATTCTTAAATTAATTAGAAAGCAATATAATACATGGAAAACTGTATTACTCAATTAAATTTGAATAAAATAGTAAAAATTATTTAATATATTATTTTTATAATTATAAATTTATATATTATTATTTATAAATAATATAATGTGTATAAATTATAAATGTTTACTTCTATGGTTTAAAAAAAACCCAAATGGAGATTTATTGTGATGTTTTTCATATTTTTAAATTAATTAGAAAGCAATATAATACATGGAAAGGTGTATAAATCAATTAAATTTGAATAAAATAGAAAACATTTTTTTTCTGAAATTTATACACACTATATTATTTATAAATAATAATATATAAATTTATAATAAAAATAATATATTAAATAATTTTAAATATTTAAAAGTATATAAGATTAATTCAAATATAGAGGTGTATCCAATGGAGTCATTGTTATTTTATTTTGTTATGCTTAAATGCATTTTGATTAAGTTTTGAATAAGCTTTAGTTAAATGGTTGTTAAAAAAGTACTAACAATCTCTTTTTGTTCTTTCATATCAGTTTTTTTTTTATTAAATAATATTTGTTTTATGCTTATATTAAAAGTAACACCAACAATCTTGTATGAATAATGTATACAAAAATATATATTTTAGTCTTTGGTTAAACAAGCAACTAAGATCACTCCAAATTTCATAATTAATAATTTCAAAAAAATAAAGAATAGCTTAGTTAATATTTAATAATTACATTTGGAAAAAATTAAACTTCAACTCCATTCATGACTTAATGAATCTACAACTATTAGCTTAACTTCAACTCTAAATATTGGATAACTATTAGCTTAACTTCAATGATTATACAACTATTAGCTTAACTTCAATGATTCTACAAGTATTAGCTTAACTTCAATGATTCTACAAGTATTAACTTAACTTCAACTCTAATAGGTTAAGGTTTAGTTTCGTTTAAACCAACACTTCATATGTTCCATGGGAGGAAAAATAAAAAAATAAAAAAATAATTTATAGGAGTTAAACATAGAATTTTTATTTATGTAGGTAGAAAAACATAGAAGGAAAAAACATATTGTTTTTTTTTTTCATTTATAATATAAACTAGCAAACCCACATACTTTGTGGTTGGATACATGAATAGGGATCAAATGGTTGAGAGATAGCAATGCAATGGAAAGGTTTTTTTATTCCTCATTTTCTTGTAGCTAAAGGGGTTCAATTTTGAGTTATATGTCATAAACAAACCACTAAAATATATAAGTAGAAAAATTAAATAATTATATAAAATTAAAAATGGAATTCATGAAATAGATTAGATTCATGTCAACTTAATCAATAAAATTCAAATTCAAAATTGAAAAGTATAATTAATTTGTTTATAAAATAAAATAAATAAATAAAAATTTATTGGAATTGTTAAAATAAACTTCATAAAAACATAAAAAAATTATTTTTTTTTTCATTTTGACCAACACTTTCACATTAAGTAAAAAAACCTACGACTTCTTGGTGAGATAGCATTGAGAATAATATAAGAAACTTTTTAATGTTTCCCCTTCTCCCAAAAATCAATGTCTTTCTTAAATAACGAATTCACATTAATAATTCTTAAAATATAAATAAAGATTCTATATTTACATTACATCAAATTAAATTCACAAATTGACAAACACACACCCACACACACATATCTATTGTTATTCCACTTATTTTAGTGGAATCACATGTAGATTGATCTACCAAAAATTCCCATGAAGTGGGCACATACTCACAATTTTAAGATTAAACACTTTATGTAGCTCATTATTACACTGTTCATTTTCATGTAGGATTTATGAAATGTAAGGGTTTTTTTTAACGATGTAGTAAGGAAGATCATATCTCCAATTGTAAAGGTATGAACTTAAACCTCTCCCAAAAACATGAAAACTAAACTTATGCATATACTAATCCAGATGGAGATTGGTGCCCACCCACCTATTCCACTGGCTTAAAACAATTGTCCATTGTGGCAGTTTCCTAGTTATTTTTCTATAGTTTTTTGGCTCCCAAACTTTTGGAGCCGTTTTGAGGCTTTGAACGACTTTTTTTTGGCATCAAATGGTTGGGTAAATATTATTCTGTTCCAGGCTCGGACTTAATATTTGTCGTTAATGGATGCAAATATTGGATAGATCTTTCCAATGAGCTATCGAGCACTGAAATCAAAGATCGTATGCAAAAGTTATGACCCTGTGAAGTTGTATGTTCAACTTACCACCTTGGGGCCGCAAACTTTATGACGATTCATCTTCTAGGGTTATTCTTTGGACTTTTGGGGTTCTTGCCCTCATTATTACTATAAATAGGCCCATTTGGCCTCATTTTGTATTCATCTTTGCACAGATGAGCATAGCAGTCACATCTCTTCTCAGAGATAGCCACCACCATTCTAGCTATTGTATTACAGTCTCTTCTATTTTCGCCATTTAATAGAATATGTGTTTATTGTATCTTTGTTATCTTTGCAAAATGTCTATGATTATGATTATGTATCTGTTCTTTCATTTCGTTCAGAGATAAATTTGGATAAGTGGTATCAGAGCAATCTACTCTTTGATTGTTTCTCGGCACATGTCCTCGACGAGGTCCGAGTATAGATAGTTTGGTCTCGAACTAGTTTCACTTGATCACTCTCGCCATCCCAAATGGCCTCCCATGGTGGAAGAAAAGAGAGACGATGGAGAAGGAGATCCTATCAAATCGTTGCTCAAGGAATCCCTCGCACGATAGAGGAATGAGATGATGGATAATTTCTCCCAAATCCTTCTATGAATGTCGGCAATGGAAAGTGCATCTTCAACAAGCAACTGATTCAGAGATGCAACTCCCTTCAAGGCATAAGTTAACTTTGATATTCCTTTATTTGAAGGCCAGATTGATTTAGATGCCCTAGATAATTGGTTGAATGTTCTAGAAGGGTATTTCTCTATCCACAATTTCTTCGACAGGGAAAAGATCACCTTTTCTCTCCTTAAGGTAGTCCCCCATCTCCAAAATTGGTGGGGTACTTATTGAGAGAAAAAATCATCACACGAGTCTGGAATGTTTGAGACAAGTCCCACTTGGGGATCTTTCATAGATGTCATCAAGGAACAGTACTACCCTGTGGGAAACTATGATGAACAATACCAAAAATGGACCATCCTGCGTCAAGAGAGGGACCAGACAGTGTTAGAGTGGACCAACAAATTTCATATCTTGCGCACAAAGATGGGTATCAAGGACTTTGAGCAGCACCTAATTATGAAATATCACAGTGGTCTACATTGGTACATCTGAATTGAGATGGACTTCCTCGAAATATTTGTGCTTGGATTCGCCTATCGGTATGCTGTCAAAATCGAGGAGAAATTTTGACAAAAGAACAAGCGAGACTCTGGACCTACGAATCCACCGCAGAAGCAAGGAAAGGGAAACCCTGGCCCGCAGAAGACAAGAAAAGGAAATGACAACTAGTCCCTACCAAAAGAAAAGTGTTACACACAAATCTCATCATCATCATGTGATGAGGTGGCAAACATTAGTTATTTCCAAGAATCCCAAGTTGTGAAGTGAAAATACTGGCCCAGACTTCAATCTTGCATATAAAATTTCAGCACCGCTTCTTCCCTTAAGGCAAGGGGCATTACCTTATTTAGTAATGCCTACCATCTCTTGACAGTAGGCGGTTCCACTGCCTTTTACTCTTGTTCAAGGTGCATTTTTGCCGTGTCACCACTTTGTCATAGTGGAGGAGAAGTGGTGCCCTTGGTAAAAAGTGAAAAAGAGAGGATTCCACGAAGCTTCTCAAAGGAATACGTCATGGCACCCGTATCCCTACTACGGAGGAACACTTGGACTCGAGATCCATCCTTTTGGGATCTCCCTTCCACCTCACCCACCATTTAATAAACCATTCTTATCCTCCCAAGGGCTATAAAAGCAGGCTCATACCTCATGGTTAAGAGGGAGCAAACTTATGTTGTTGCATTGACATTCTAGCCTAAATCAGTAGGGTGAGCATAGGAGGATCAAGTTGGAGCTTTTGGGGACAAGGCATTGGCATGAAAAGGAGCATCATGACACCAAGGAAAAGGTTGTAAGATTTCTTCTTTATTATTAATGCAAAGGTGGTTCCTTTCCCATAAAGTATGTTGTGTTATGATCATGTATTTTACTATTGGATTCCATAGTCACTGGCATAGATTTGTGGATTATATTCTGGTGCTTTTTTATCTTGTTTGTTGGTTTCATGTGATTATGCAGGTACATCCCTGAAGAGCCATCACCATAGGAAACAACTACAAAACTCCATCAAAGGGACTCATTCTAGATCTCCACAAATTCTACGGGAAGTCTTCCAACTCTGTTGTAACTCGTTTGTTCTAGATATGAACCATTCAGACTAGAGAAACAACTCTTGTCTACAAGATGTGCATTTTTCCTAGCAACAAATCTGGCGAATCCACTGGGGAAGAGATTTTAGCACATCTAATCTACCTTGGTCTTCAAACTCTTATCTGAAATCCAAGATCCAATCTTTCATTGATCAGATCTACTAGCTTGTCTAGTGAGATCTTGGTTTGGTATTATCAGATCTGTTCAGATCTAAGTCATTCTTACCTTCTGTACTTCATATTCCTGTCAATTCATGATTTTTATGCCAGTATTACAATAGCTAACTTTTCTCTTTTTTTCCATTATTTTCTTTTTTTACTTGTACAGGACACTGCACATGCACAGTAGGCAATAAGCGGTGCCACCACCTGTGCGCAGTTATCACGAAGCGATGCCACCATCGGTGCTCAGTAATCAGGAAGCGGTGCCAAGTCAGAACCGCTCTATCACCCACTATCCTCAAGTGGTGCAAGGTAGGCCTTCTATAGGCTTGTCATTTCAAAGTTTGGTTTGATTTTTTCTTTCAATTCTGTGTGTTTGGGATTCTTTTCAGATATCTGAGTAGTGAGATTCAAAATATGGATGTGGTAAATGTTTTCTTTGTTGAATTCAAAAATCTAGGTTACACTCATCAGATTGATTGCTTGTATGCTTGGTTTTCATTTTCGAAAGGAGTGCTTGGAAGCTCAGTTCAGTTAGATCTCCTTTTGTTGATTGATAAAACTTAAAAGGAAGACTTGCTTGTTGGTTTTTTCTTTCATTTTTTGTTAATTTTACGGAAGAATTCTTTTTTCTTTTAAAAGAAATTTTTTTGTTTACCTTTGATTATAATTTTTCTTAAAGAATGAAGTATTGGGTTTAGCCTCATAAGCTTTCAGATATCTATATTCTTCTTTCTTTTTACACTCTTGTCTCATCAAAAGAAAAAATATATCATACTTTTAAGTTAGATCTTTCCATTTTTTGAGATAATTGAAAAAAGTACTTAGTGTGCCTTTGAGTATTTTTTTATTTCTTTTTAGGAAAAGAGATCTCACCTCATTTGCTTGCTTTCAAAGATCAAATTATAAGTGTGTTGCTTGTTTGTATTCTCAGAAAGATTTGTTTAGTTAGACTGTTTGGGAAAGTTTTGGTTTTGAGACGAAATTGAAAAGGAAAACACTTTCTCCTTCCCGTAAGTAGGAATGCTTTGAATGGTAAAGTGAAAAAAAATTGCATATCATAATTGCATGGTTTTACTTTTCTGTCATAACTCCATGCATTTACCTAACCGTTCAACCTAAAATTAATGGTAGCTATTGTTTAAAAATATTAGTAACTTGAGTGATAGGTTAGAGATGTGTTCCGACGTCGTAAAATGTAGGAGTTGTCCTTTATTTCCTGCACTGCAACCCGGGACCTGTGCGGTTCTTCCATGTACTATCAATATATAGAATGGCCTTTCACGTACTCTTGAGGTATATTGAAAGGTACTTCATGTAATCGATTGTATATCAGAAGGCCCCTTGTGAACGGTCGTGCATTAGACATCACTACTACGGATTTGAACTCCCATGTACCGTGTGTATATTGGGAGGCCCTTCTAGGATTCATGAGACCATCTGAGAAAATCTCTTTTAGTCATTGCCTTGTCCCCTCAATTTGACCATTAAAAGTGTTGACCTTGCTAAATTTCCTAGGGGCTCAAATTGACATTAATTATTCTCCCTAGGATAATTTTTTCTATTAATTAATTTGAGGCATGTATTTAATTTTGTTTCATCATTTTTATTTATTATGCAAATTAATAATGTGGAAATAAGGTTTCCATGTCAAGAGGGTGCATTGGGGGAACTAGTCAACTTGCCTTGGTGAAAATAAGAAACTCCATGACAAAAGCAGTTAGGAGGTTAAAGAGAAATTACCTAAAAGCAACAGAAAAGTAGACATCGGAAAAAGCAGGAAAGTTTTGCAAAGGGAGGGCGTAGTTTCCTCCTAGAGAAATTGAAAAAGCTGTAAGGAGAAAAGCAGAAAAATTTTTGAAAGGAAAGAACAGTTTCCCTATGAGCCAGGAAAAGCAGAAAGTTGTCACAACAAAAAACCAGCATCTTTTGACTAAGGGAGGGCGCAGTTTATAAATGTGAGGGATGAGTGGGAAATGGAAAAAATTCCACATGGTTCTACTTTCCAAAATACCCAAAGGGGGCGCTTATGTGGCTAGGGTTAGGGCACCCATGGGGTTGACATGCTCTCACAAGTCACCATTGGCCTGCACTTTATAAACAGGTCATCCAGAAGGCTATTAAAGGAGAATTTGAGCCCATTTCTTCAGTTTTGGTTGTTGTGTTTTTTGAGATATTCTTATGTGAGCATTTCTTCTGAGTGATGTGCCTCAGACTACTGGGAGACGAGCCCCAACCTTCCCTTCCCCTCTCCTTCCATCCTATTCTCTTATATTGCAAGTATGGAGGTCTATATTGCATCCATTGAAGTATTATCATAGTGTTTTTCATCCTCCATCACGTTCATTTCAAGCTCCAATAAATCCCATGCTTCACCTATGCTCTCAACCCCTTCTGCTCATCATGTTCTGGGCCTCCTGCCCCTTATTTTGGAGTCTCCTTGTAATGGTCAGTATATTATATGATTTATAATCTATAGAAGAATATTAATATAGAATTTATCTTTATCAGGTCGAAACATCTCTTTCCATAAAGAATTATGTCTTCAGTTTCACCAAAAAAGCTCATTTTATCATTGTATGGGGGAAAATTGATGAATCTGAGTGCTATAAGAAATATGCAAGGTTGGGGGAATGTTTGAAGAGATTTTATATGTTAATTGAGATGATATTTATCTATGTTATAATTCATATGCATCTCAAAAATCAATTTGACAGGAATTAACTGCTTAAATTTAGACCCTAGCTAGATTGTTAGCTTTTAATGACTAGTCTTGCCAAATTTGATGTAAAATGAGTTGTGCTAACTCAAAATGAGCCCTGTTAGTTCCTTTGGGTCACTTATATATCCAAATTCCCATTCATAGATCCAGAGCCATTTTTTTTGGGTGCATACTTCCTTTTGGGATCCTCCACTGCGCAAGGTTTCACTAGGCCAAAACTGTTGAAAACCCCCAAATTCCTCCAAAACTCCTCGAAAATTTCTAGAACTGCTGAAACCTGTCCAATTTTTTTTTATTATGTTATATGAGTTCTTGAAAAAACCTCTGCAAGTTTCTAAAATCCCCTGGTTGAAAAATACTGAACTACTCTTCCTAGTTTCATGGTTTGGCTGCCTAGAAGCGTGGTAGTAGGTTCCCGCGGAGCAGAGTATGAACCCTAAATGGAACTAGATATAAATGTGTTAGGGAAGAGGAAATTATATGTCTGAAATATCTTTGGATTCTTACCACTACCCTCTCCCTTTGTCTGCAATTTATTTCAGTAAAATACCTTAATTTCCCAATCAGCAATTTACTGAATGTTTGCAAGAGTGTTATCAGAAATTTTAATTTAAAAATTGCATAAGTTAATATTATGATATGTACATCAGATCAGGGATACTACAATGGTATAATATCATGGTCCTCCATACTTTCTCTTGATATTATTCAATGGGAACAAAATACAATTCCGACACCAAAAGAAAGATTCCTCAAGAGGAGGAAGTAGAATCTATGCATGGGAGAGTCCATGAAGAAAGGGATGAGAAAGATGAATTCAAAAATTTTGTTAAGAAAATGTTTAAAGGTCTGAAAGACATTTCAACTAACATCATACATTCTGGCCAAGAGACCATAGAATTCCTAGCTAAACAATTGGGAGCCAAAGATGGGGAAGGGAGCAACATTGGCTCCCAATGTGATGAAAGAAGGGTCATGGGTGGGACTCTTTTTTCCAAGACTAGGCCTCATTATAGGCTAATTGGGTATAGAGAGGAACCAAAGTTGTATCCAAGACCTACCATGCCCAAATTTGTAGAGACCCCTAAAGAATACCATGAAGCACAGGATGAAACTATTGCTACATGGGAGGAGAAGTTTTATGTGTACCAATCATTAAATGAAGAATGCAGAAGGGATCTTCCATTCCTAGATTTATGTGAGACTCAATTTAAGGGGAATCCAAGAGGGGCTACTACAAGGAATCCATATCAGAATTATGAATTAAAGGATGCCATTGGGAAAATCACTTTGCCATATTTTGATGGCACTTCCAATTGCTCAGTGAGCTCTTGGATTCAGAAAATGGATACATATTTCAGCTGAATCCTATGCCAGAAAGGGATTCCATTAAGTTGGAAGCCCTACATATTGATGGGGAGGCCATTAAATGGTGGTTTCATGGCATGAAAACATTAGGCCATGATCAAGTGGTCGCCTACGAGGAGTTCACCATAAAATTGACAGAAAGATTTGACCGGAGAGATACTGATATCTCTTTCTGGGATTTGGCACACATAAGACAAGTTGGAACTCTATAAGCATACATATATGAGTTCCAAAAGGTGTTTTTAATGGTCACTAACATATCAGAATCAAGGGTGATCCTTTTGTTTATAGAAGGACTGGCTGGACAATTGAAGGGGTTGGTGAAGGCCTGCCGACCTACCACTTTGCAGGAAGCTCTAAGCAAAACTAGAGACCTGCATGATGCAATTCTTAGGACCAAGTATCCTCCCAAACCTCCCATGCCATATAAATTTCAGAATAAAAAACCTCCTATGAGAAAATTTCCTCCCCTTAACAAGAGAGATTACTCCTATAAGGATCGAGATGAATTGAGAAGGAAGAAGCTGTGTTTTTCCTACCAAGAACCATGGGCTCCTAGTCACAAATGTGTGAAGGGAAAAACACATTATATTGAAGTATTTTCTGAAAGTGATGAAGAGGGGGTAGAAGAAGCTGATATGGTTGATAGAGAGTATGAAATAGATGAAGAAGAGGAGCAGCCCCATCAGACCAACAGCAAAATTGATGTGCTCAGTGGAGTGCCCAGGTTCCATACTTTAAGGCCGGAAGGAGTTCTGCAAGGGCAGAAAATTACAGTTCTTGTTGATGGGGGTGCCACACATTATTTTATTGATTCAACCTTAGTGGAGAGGAGAATAATACCTACTGATCCCTTTGAAGGATCCACTGTGGTCATTCCTGGTAACCATACCATGGAGTGCAACCAATGGATCCCAGATTTGCAAGTAAACCTTGGTGATTATATTGTGAAAGACAACTTTTATGTTGTCAATGTGGAAGACACCAACATGGTGTTGGGGGTACAATTGTTGTACTCTATTGGAGAGCACTCTGTGAACTACCAGATACTACAAATTAGTTTCAAGGATGCTGAAGGAAAACTAGAGGTATTAAAAGGTATAAATACTTATCCCAGCCACGTAATTTCTGCAAAAAGTATGATATCTGTTATAAGGCATGGAGACATTGAGTGAGCTGTTGAATGCCAAATCACCACTAGGGAAACAACTGCCAAAGTTTCCTCCCAGCCCAAAGATATTAAAAAATTGTTGCACAAGCATAAGAGGGTTTTTGAAGACCTTCCACATGGTAGGCCACCAGACCATGGCATTGGACACAGGATTGAATTGGAAGTTGGTACACTTCCAATAAAAATACACCCCTATAAGCATCCAAAGAGATTCAAGGATGAAATTGAGAAGGCCATCAAGGAGCTCCTTGAGTTGGGCCTCATCATACCAAGTTGTTACGGAGAGAATTTCCTATGGCTTGGGGTACCACAACAGATAGCTTGACTCTAGAAATCAATCCTTTCCTATATGCAAGAGAAACCAAATATCTACCACTAAAGGATATCGATTCGTACCTTATTCCTGACGGTTGATGTAGATCCTCGTTGAGCTTTCCAACTCCAACTTGAATTGATAAATTGATTCCTCAACATTCAATAAACAAGACAAAGATGCTATATATAATCATGTTAGATATACTCTAGCATATATAATCAATAACATATAAGCATTTGAAATCATCCATGGATCAAATATTCATTCAAATACATATTATTTGATAGGAAAAGAT
This sequence comes from Pseudotsuga menziesii, assembly GCA_001517045.1. Taxonomy (NCBI): domain Eukaryota; kingdom Viridiplantae; phylum Streptophyta; class Pinopsida; order Pinales; family Pinaceae; genus Pseudotsuga; species Pseudotsuga menziesii. Next base: position 205,190 of record LPNX010081746.1, on the reverse strand, counting down.
ATTTCTATTTATATAAAATCATAGATTACAATGAATACAACCTCTGTCGGCACGTCTACGAATCAGAGAAACTGAGTCCCCCACTTGGGCCTCCACCACTTCAATCCTCCATCTCTCGATATCAAGCTCACAAGAAAAGGGAAAGCTTGGGAAGAACACAAAAGTGCTCAAAGGGACAAAGGGATGAAGACTCAAGCACAAGTTCTAGCAACAATGGACTATAGTTCTCTTGCTCTCAATTACTCATGCCTTCAATGTATCCAAAGGGTTCCTTATATAGCTCTTCAATGGGGTAATGAAAGGTTGAATCCGAGCAATCTTAATGCATAGGGAAGGCCAGGAGACAAGTGAGTCGGATCCACATCAAGGAAAACTCCAAAATAATTTGGCCTTTTGCACACATCCTGATATATGCAATTTTAGGGGTCAAACCCGCGTATATACACGAGAAAGGGTTTAAAAATCGCGTATATAAAATTTTGCATGCTTTTAGGGATAATCTTGGAAACATCAAAGGAAAAAATGGTCTATGGGGTCTAAGGAGTCTGCAGAGGACATGAAAGGCCGTGAAAATGTGATTCACTATGTGTGGTAAAATCAGCTATAACCGTATGCCCCCTAATGTGTGAGGTCGGAGGGGTCATATGATGGCCGAAATACATTATAAGTCCATCCTAGAAGTGAAGTGATGAAGAACCCTATGGAAGAACCATCCATCCAATCAGCACTATACAATGATACAACTCTGCACATAACTGCAAGTACATATAGTAGTCTCGGATACATAAGAGTACAATGGCCATGAATATGCATGATACAATATGACATATGTGGTCATCGCCACGTACAATATAATGAATCTCAGAATCTCCATGATGAAGATATACAAAGGATCATGATCTCCATAATGGCTGGAAATGTCTGACATATACTGGAATGAAGTCACGAGAGCTGAAATCTCATGAACACTGGCACGATCAAGGAGGTAGCATATAAGAGATGCCACCAATATGGAAGGTCTTCTACACAAACCGCTACGAGTACATGTCCTACTATGTGAATAGAGGTGTCGAGGTCAAACATAGTAGTCCATCGTCTGATTACCAATCATTGATGTATACCATTAACAGACACGAGATCACCCATCGATGATGAAAATGGGAATAAAGGTACTAGAGTGCAAACTAACAAGTGTGAATAAATGTGTTGAGGTCGAATCACTTGAGAGGATCCATCAATCAGGGGACATTGATGTATTCCCAAAAAACTGTTGATGGCGAGAGAACGTATCACTAATGAGTGTAATCTCAAGGCACTAAAAATGACTCTAGATTCCTATCCCAGAATAAATGATCTGAAGTCGATGGGATGAAATCCACTGGAAGGAGGGCATTAAGGCATCCCCCATCATCCAACATGAGGTACTCAGCAATGCTGTGTAATGTGGAAGGACTCGATCATAAGGTGCACGGACTATTAACTGTACCGGGAATGGCCGACATGCAAAGTCAAGATAACTGTGGAATGGCCGACTCAGGTTTCAACTTCCTTCGAACAAGAGCATAAGGAGAATGGTGACTGAATGTAGGCAACATAGACTCGATATCCAAATTGGTACATCTCTGCAATACAAGAGGCATAGACAAAGGCTCCATAGGGACTGGAAGCTTAACCAGCCAGTGGAGATAAACTTAGATAAACGAGTACAACTCCTAAAGTCAAACTATTAACCTAATCAATGGATGTGATATACAGTGCTCTATTTGAAGGTGACACAACTTGACTGTTGCCAAAGATAACATCTTTCCTTATCCGACTTTTTGGTTTTTTATTTTTTTTGGACTATTTCAAATATTTGAAAAGCTTGAAAAATAATAAAATTGCTTTAAAGTTACAGACTAGGAGGAGATGAGTGTCAAACAGGAAAACAAACTAGTTCCAAGTAGCAGAACATACCTATGCTCAATGCAAGGATACATGTGTAGGATAGCAACACTCAGGGGAAAGTCCCCTCCCAGTAAAAATAGGGAATCAAGTTGCAAAGGATATATAAAATGGCTTTGCGTGGCTAGACATGAGACAAGCTTGGGCTATATGGCTGATACTCAAAGTCAAGGAAGACAACATAAGGCTCAATAAGGTAGGCAAAGTTCATGATAATGCAATTACAACTTGACATAAGGGATTCCGGAGTAAATAGGCCAACAAAAGATCAAGACGAGTATGAGGCTCTTGCGAAATTTCATGGCAATACAATACAATAGACTTCCACACCCTAAAGGACAAAACTGTTGGCATGGGAACCAAATGCAAATAAGGTGTTAACTAGGGTACCCATGTAAGGTCAAGCTCTACCATTCAAATCATGCCACTTTTAAAACAACAAGAAGGTTCCATGACAAGATAGAATGCGTTTGTACCTACGGTTATGATGAAATGGTCATAAGGTCATGCAAAATGCAAACAGTGGTGAAACCTAACCTATATTCTAGTTTAGACATGATACCTGAAATCGACACGAATGGGTCAAAACAATGGTTGAAACGACACTCAAAACGGTCTCCTACATCATATATTAGTAAAAAATGGTCCAAAAGGATTAGAAATGGTCCAAAACTATACAAAAGGGGGTAAAAGTTTTCAAAATTTTGAAAATATTTTATAAATAGTAAAAAAATTCAAAACATTATATAACATTTGAAATTTTTACCCAATTGAGCTCATAACTTCAAATGCAAATTCCGGGAGATCCAGCCGACGGAATTCGACACCATTTTTTCAGGTAATTTTCCATGGTCTATTTTGATTTCTAGGCCATCCTAAAGTGTATGCCTCATCCCACACGTAAATCGAGGATTTTTTCGCATATAGGGCTGGATATATGCGGAAAAAGCCCTCAAAGTCACGTACATACGCGGTTGTTTAGCAAACAGTCACATATGCTGCCGTAGTCAATTTTTTTAAAGACTTCTAATCACCCAAACTTGATTTAAATGTGCAAGATGGTTCTAGAATGGAGAGAACATGAGCATGAGGATGTAGAAGAAGCAATACGTGGTGATCTAATGGCACAACAAGCTCTTTGTGCATGCGGGCTCTACAAGTTTTGGTGTCTTGGTGGCTTAAGAGCCAAACCAAGACTGCTGCAGATGCTAGTAGACTACTGGGATCTTGACTCAGAGTCTTTCCAAATCAATGGGATGTACCTCACCAAAGAAGTGGAGGACATATAATTTATTACTGGACTTTCCCAAAGGGGGGAAGTGGTGAATCTACGATCTCGTGGGCCTGGAGGTGGCCTCACCATAGATGAGTACATAACCGTGTATTGTTATACAGACATGGAGAAGGTCAGTAGTTAGATCCCAACTAAATCCACATAGGTGCTAGGTCTAAAGGACATACTACTGACACTGGGCAGGATAGCAGGGCTAGCCTCACTCCACCAGGCCTCATGGACTCTGATTTTCTATGCGGTGGAGTGCATGAGACCCACGGTGTACGATTGGAGAACTGCACTACTGGGAAACATGAAACACCAGCTCAGTGAGTGCAAGATGGGTAGAGTACGGAACTTCGGTTTCAGTAGCATACTGAGCACGTTTTTCTTTGAGCGTGGTTCAGGATTGAGCCCTAGAGTTGACGTTCCTCTTCATGGGGTTCGAGATCCAGCCCAACGATGTTGGGTAGATGCGATGCACAAACTGGGTGGATGTAGGGTGTCCAACCCCTATCTAGTTGATTTCTTTCCATGGTGGTGACGGCAGATAGTTGCCATCAATGATTACCCCTATGCAAGGATAGATTTTTGGGGAGACCCCAACATGCCATTACCACCAGGATTGGCATACGGTGACATTGGTAACGAATCCCAACCCTCTTTTTAATATTTTTGAGTTATTTAATTTTTTTGTGTTTTTTGATATATGGAATAAAATAGACATGTTTTTGCGTGACAACACATAGTGACATCCTATCATATGTATGCAGATGTAGGACCACAGTGGCCTGAAGGCTTCCCTCGTCATAGATGGAGGGGAAGAGGAGATGATATTACGGGTGTGGATGTGGAGTGAATGCTCCAAAGCATTCATACCAACTTCGTGCGGCTGACACACAGGGTACCCATGGCGTAGGTCGAGGACCTTCCTAAGGCCATGCAATGTCAAGTGGTGGGTGTGCCATGAGCATGGGTGTGGTCGTTTAAATGACTAGCTAGAGCCATGGTGACATTCTACGATCAGAACCCCCCTCCTCCTCCCCAGGCTTAGATACCTGGGAGTGATACATTTTGTACTACCGTGTATTTATATTTTGGTGGCTTGGAAGCCCCATTTTTGTATTATGACACTATGTATTATCACATTTTGGATGTTCAATGAAAAACTTTTATGATGATCGGTTTATTTATTTACATGTGTAAAAATGTATGTTTGTGATGAGCTTACTGTCTATGAAACAAATGCCAGTCTAACACGTAGTTAGCATATGATTCAGCAACTTGATTATAAATTCTTGGAACATGTATGTATGTTATGTTGTCAAATTGTCGTTCTAACAATCTCACACGTAAGAATATCCGTAATAATGTTGGATCTCTAACATGATACAAGCCATTAAGCTGTGACACTACTAACTCGAAATCAAGACACACCTCAAGAGATAGAACACCATGTGAAATGGCATCACGTACAAGCTCAATAACGACACTATATTCAGCAACATTGTTTGAAGAAGGCTGTAAACATACGCCTCCTGAAGACAATACCTGACCCATATGATTATAAATCACCCAAGCAGCAGAGGCTGAGTGTTGAGTGTGATGGCTTGCACCATCTGCGAATCCTATATAAATGGAATATTCCATTGATATCTTCCATAAGAAATGGAAGCTAATCAACAAACCCGATCACCATAAGAAAAACCTAACTATGCAAAATTCTATACAATAATATACAATAGTCATCCCTGGCTGAAAATTATGCATAGTACTTTTTAAGATAGAGCCCATTTCTAGGCTTTGCCAAGTCTATCCCTTCATAATCTACTAGCTCATAAGCGCTCTTCTCTAACACACATTTAACCACATAAGGACCATGCCACATGGGGTTGAATTTTCCTTCCCCCAAGGGTTCTTTAGCTTTATCCCACAAAAGGACCAAATCTCCCTCACTAAACTTCCTTGGATGGATAGATTTATCGTACTGGACCTTAACGCGATGCTTATTCACCTCTAGAGCCACTAAAGCATCTCGACTTTGCTCGTCAAGCTGCTCTAAATGGACCAAATGTTCCTCCAATGAGGAAGTGTCTGGTAAGAGTTCTATGGCTAGCTTCAAAGAAGGGATTTCACACTCAACTGGCAATACAAACTCCACTCCATGGACAAGCTAATATGGAGAAAAACCGGTGGCAGTCTTAACCACGGCCCTATAAGCCCACAAAGCAGGATATAACATGATATGCCAATTGGTCTTGCTTTGTGCGATGGTTCGTTGGAGAATGGACTTGAGTGATTTGTTCACTGCTTCAACCTGTCCATTCACTTGAGGGTAATAAGAATAAGAATGCTCCTACTTATACCCTAACTTTGAGGCCAACACTTCCATCATCTGATTCTGAAAGTTCCTACCATGGCCTATGACAAGTTCTTTTGGAATATCGAACTGAGTAATAATTTGGTTGAATACGAAGTGAGCAGCTGTCTCACCATTGGATTTAATTATGGACATAGCCTCAGCCCATTTCGTGAAGTAATCAACAACCACGATAATATGCTGATGCCCCCCAGCTGAAGCTAGGTTTCAATCCATGAAATCGAGCCCCCACTTAGTGAAGGGACCAATGGTGATAATTGGATGTAACGGGGCAGGATGCGAGTGCATATTACGTGCAAACACTTGGCAAGGGTGGCACTTCTTGACCGCATTGACACAATCTTTAAAGATTGAAGGCCAAAAATAACTCGCTCTCAAGATTTTTTGGGCTGTAGAAAGCCCAGATAAATGACCACCACATGCCCCTCCATGGCAATCATTCAGCACAAGCTCAGCCTCCTCATGAGTTAAACAACAACGTAAAATGGAATCTACCCCATGACGGTACAATGTGTTATCCACTATGAGGTAACTCTTGGATACATGACATAATCATCGTCATTCATCCCATGAAAGGTGAGTAGGGACCTTCAATGTTCGTAAATATATGATAATATCTCCATACCTTGGATCCAAAGTTGAGATTAAGAAGATGTGCTCATTGACAAACATATCTTCACAAGCTTCCTCCTCCTCCTTGCTTGGGAAATCAGATATAAGCTTCACAAAAATCAACGATTTCTTTGATTTCACTGAAACAAACTCGAGATCGAATTCTTGCAAGATGACAATCCACTTATTATACTTTCCCCCTATCATCCTTCTAGTGAGGACGAACTGAAATGGATTGACATGGGCAACCACCAAGGTTTGGCGAAGGAGAATATAGTGTCTCAATCTTTGAACCACATAAACGGTAGCTAAGGAAAGATTCTCCACATGGGAATAACAGATCTCTACATCTATAAGGTTCCATCTCAGATAATATATGACATGCTCTTGGAGCTCCTCATCCTCTTGAACCAAAACCATACCAATTGTCTCCATGGACGTGGCCACATAAAGTAGAAAGTCACAGCTATAGTCGGGTGGAATAATCACCGGGGCCGATGCTAAGGCTCACTTAAGCACATCAAAGGACTGCTGGGCTCGCCCATCCCAACAAAAGGTAGTGTTCTTCTTCAAAATACGCATAAAGCCTCTAGTCAAATTGGCAAAATTCACGACGAATCTCCGTAAGAAGTTTTCCATGCCTTGCAAACATTGAAGATGTCTAATGTTTCTCATGGGATACAATTGAAGTATTTCCTCAACCTTCAAAGGGTTGACTCTTATACCCTCTTTGGAGACAATGAACCCTAATAAGTGACCAGATTTCATGCAAAAGATGCACTTGTGAGGATTTAACCTAACCAAATAATGGTGGCACCTTTCAAACACTAATCTCAAATGGTAGGAATGACGCATCCTCTGACGAGAATGAGCAGCAAGGTCATCCAAAAAGACTTCAATAATCTATTTGAGATTGTGGAAGATCAAGGTCATAGCCCACTGAAAAGTGGCTTTGGTGTTTTTAAGGCCGAAAGGCATCTTTCGATATGCAAAGGTACCCCAAGGACAAATAAAGGTAGTCTTATGTTGGTCCTCAGGTTTGATCTGTATCTGATTGTATCCAGAAAATTCATCCATAAAGGAAAATACCTCGCTGCCCACACACTCATCCAAAATATGATTGATAAATGGTGTGGGAAAATTATCTTTAGGACAAGCACGATTCAAGTCATGGAAATTAGTGCATATGCAGATCGTTCCCTGCTTCTTATAAACCGGAATGGGATTTGAAACCCACTCTGTCAAGGGAACGAGATAGATAAAACTGACATTCAACAGTTTTTCTATCTCAGCCTTAATCGCGGGTGCTTTTCTAGGATTCACCGCATGCAAGCATTGTTGAATAGGCTTAGCATTGGGATAAGTTTTAATTTCATGCTCAACAACGCGAGGGTCGATACCTAGCATTTCTTCGTGTGACCAAGCAAATACATCACGAAATTATTTGAATAGCTCGGTATACTCTTGAATCTCAGCATGGGAAAATTATGCCCCAATATAGACATTCTCAAGCTTGCCAGGATCGCGAGAGATATTGATAGGGATGGTAGGAGATATATTCGCCATGTTTCCATCATCCATCGGACCAGGAGAGCTTAACAGAAGCATGGGACTACCAATTCTCTCACTAAGAATCTCCCTAAATTTTTCACACTCCAAACGGTCAAGCTCGGGAAGAAAATAAGATCTATGATGCAACTCTTCCCAAGGTGGCTCAACCCCAGACATAGCCTCAATAATAGCCTCATCTGAAGGAAAAACACTATCAAGGCAGTCATGTGTGTGAGAAGATCAAACTACCCATGCATACAATACATATGATTCCTCCTCCTTCGTCCGTGAAGAGTAAGGACTAAGCTATGCAACACATTCGAGATTAGCTTGATATGCTATCATAGTTGTAGGCAATAGCACATTCGTTTCGATGGGCTCACACGAAGGACTCTGTGTAGGAAGAATCCAAGGATATTCCATATGAGTGTTACGAAAAGACACTGAATGCAATGACGATGAAGCCTCACCAAAAGTAGACCTGATCATAATAACAAGTGCAGGACAACTAAATGATCCCATAAGGGGTACATGCCCACACCCACACTCCTAGTTTCCAGCTGAGAGTACGTGAGAATTGGGACAAAATCTCCCAAAGATGCGGTAACACAGGGATTCTTGAATGACATTTGATCAATCGTAACTATCTTCCCATTAAATGGAAAGCATACAACTCATAATAGAGAAGAAGCTACAGCTTGCATACTGTACATCCAATTCCTACCCAGTAACAGATTGTAGTCAAGGGGTGCATCAACCACCTCGACCTCGATCGCGACGGTCTTCCCTCCCAAATGGAACTTAAGAGAAGGAATAATGTCGTGCGACCGACATGATCTACCATCAAACGCAGTCAACATGGTAGTATATTTAGACAACTCTGGGGAACCCAAACCCTTCCAACACGCCAAAGACATCACGGAAGCAGTAGTGCCTTCATCAATCACAGTGCGTTTGCGGTCTTGTTAAGACATTCTACATGAATCAAGAGAGACACATAGTAAGGAAAGCGAGGTTGTAGTCCAGCGGTTTCAAATTTGATGACGGAGGAAGAATTATCATCGTTAACACCAAGAGTAGAAAGCAAAGCTTTCCTTTGTGAAGGACAACTCTGAAGTACTTCGAGTGCAGACATCGCACAAGGAGTGTGGCCCAAATCCTCGACAACAGAATAGTTCTGGGGGGCTTGGGCATCAGGATTGTGAAATGAACGCTTAAGGACTCCCTTAGGAATGTGAGGAGCAACTTCAGGTTTATCCACAGGTTTTTCAATTTGCAAAGGACTCTCTGGTGGAGTAGGTCCCTTTCCAAGGTCTGGTTGTGACGAACCATAGTCCTTCGCATGAGTCACAACCTTAGTAGCACGCACCATGTTGATGAAACAATGACCACTACAAGGTTCCGGAGGATCTTGATCCCTAGCAGACTGATCATGGGTCCTCAAGTTCATATTTTAATTATGAGGTAAATGGTTAGTTAGCACAGATGGGCCCTACGCTATGAACCTCGAGGCTTCTTCTATCCAAGGGCACAAGTGAGTGAGGTGGTCCTCCTTACTTAACTTGCAAGGAAACTTAACCTTACATTTAGGCTGCTTGTCCCCCCTAGCATTTCGTGCGTTCTTTTCATTATAATTGGCATTTCCATTCTTATTCCCACCCTTACGATTTTTTTTACCCTTATTCTTATTCCTTATGGGTTGCTGGTTACCCTTCTGGTCCGACGATTGTATCGAAAGCACACTCACCATTTGGGTGGGTTGAGATGAAGCCGTGGCTTATCCCAAAGCAGATTGGTTGATAGATAATTGACTGACATGTTTCAGAATTGAATCCATAGGTTTGGTACTCGTATAACCAACAATGCCATCAGCATGTGGTCCAAGTTTGACCTTAAGTTCGAAATTAGAACACGGACCATTAGGAATGATCTCATATAACAAACCGGATTGAGCATAAATCAAATCCAATTATTGTGCCCTAAAAATGGTTTGTTCTTTGTTCTGACCTCTGGATGTAGAAACATATTTTGCTATATAAGGTAGTAATGACTTAAGGAACCACTCGAGGAGAAACTTCGGCAGTATGAAGGCTTTAATCAATCTCTTCCATCTACGCCACTCTTGGATATGGTCCGAGATATGCATGGCTTTATCTTGCCGAAATGTTGAAAAGAGTTCCATACCAATGTCGTAACACACCGGTAGTTGGAAGTGGTTGAGAAAATTCATAGCTAGGTCATCAAACAAAGTGAATGCCCCCCTAGGTAGCTCTATGTACCATTTTGCGACAGGCCCAGTGAGGGTGCGTTGAAATAGACTTAAACGGATCGAAGGAGAGATACTCATTGGAATATTTATCTTTCCTTGAATCCATGGAGAAGATATAAAGAGCAATGTCTGTAATCAAAGGTAATTTTTCATACATTCTTTTGAACATAGATCACGTGTATGAGCTTCTTCATATGTTGTATGGACCATCCTTGAAGGATGAGGAGGAGATTTGCAAGCTCAATGATGAGTTGATGACCACCCTAGATTATTTGAGAAGCACTCAAAGTTACCTCTTCGAGTCTAATATGGATATAGATAAACTTCACCAAGAATTGCAAAGATCACATATTCTCTCCTACACTTTTTTCATACGATCCCATATGGATGATTCCATTCTTGGATCAAAGGAGGAACCTAATGTGATTGTGGAACATGAGGAACATTTTGATTTGAAAATGTTTGAGGAGGATCAAGCATATGAGTTTCCATTTGAATAAAGTCACACCTTCATGGATGAGGTTGATAAGCACACCACTATCAAACCAACCAGTGGAGGATTTCATGCATCCACTTGCTTGGTGGATGAGAGTTGTAGAGGATTGTTTCATAGTTATTGACTGCACAATTTTATTTCATCCACATCAATTGGGAATGAATATTGGGTGAAATGATTGTTTCTCTTGGTGCCACATGAGGAGAAGGAGGCTCCAACCTTATTTGTTGATGGTTGTAGAGACATAGCATGTGATGTGACAAGCGCACATGTATTTATTCATAAGGACACTGAAGAGTCCTTATCTATGGGAAATATAGATGATACCATACCATTTGAATTAACAAGAAAATGTGATTATCTATTCAAGTATTTGGTACATAAATATATCACTCAAATGGAGGATCAAGGATGCACTAAACTTGCTTGCATCTGTAAAGAATTGTTTGACATGCATTCATTGAAAGAAAGACTTCATGATTTTCATGTATGGATAAAATACTTAACTTTGAAGAAGGTGTCTGATTACATCTCATATGGATCAACATACAAAATTCCTTATTCATCCATTGATTGGGTGGATAGATGCATCATGTAAATGAAGAATTTGGGAGGTAAAGGTTTCTATTGTTTATGCAATGAATTTTTTGATACAAGTGACATTCCCTTGACATGTGAGTAGCCACAAAAATATATTTTGTAGCCATTAGATACCTCTAGTACACATGCACATGAGTATTGGATCTGCAATTTCATGGAAAGAGTTTTCATAAGTATGAAAATGATGGGATTCCAACATGTCTATGGGATCCTGGCATCCATTGGAATGCTAAATTGTTTAAGATGATCAAGATATGTCAAGTGGAATGTTGCATAAACCATGGGATCCAGGAATTACATGGAGTAACAGAGTGATCTTGATGGAAAATGAGGATGGAAGAGTGCAACATATTCAATGGGATCCAAGAGGGTGAGCTAGCTTTCATCTCAACAAGTTCATCCATGAGGAGAAATGGTTTGATTTTCTACATGGAAAATCATATGGTGGATGGACTCAAGACTCTCCTACTTGGTGGGTTGGTTTTTTTCATGAATCTTTTGGTGGAGACACTAATAAGTGTAGAGGAGGGACTAGGAGACACTTCCTGAATATGATATTTATTTTCGACCCTTGTATCATCTTTTGTCTCAACTATTTCAGCTGGAAGATTCATGTAGAAGTATGTGGGATAGAGACACCTTTCAAGAGGGAATATATGCATAAGGTTAATCCTTCTCCAAAAATTTAACTTCGCTTTGGCCATCATCATCATATTCTTTTGAAATAAAAAATTTTACAAGAAAGATCTCCTTGTTTCCATTATGAGCATTTTGTATTTTTATACATGAGAATTGGCTTGGCTTGCGCACCTATGGATCCACCATATTACATGATAGGAGAATATATCAAGACTTTTGGTAAGCTTGTATTTATTCTATTTGATTACATTTTGGTTCATGGTAGGATGTTGAAAGAAGTGCACCCTTAATTTGAAAGCTATGTCATGAGTTTGGGTAGAGCAATCATTGCATATCAATTTATTGAAAATGAAGTTGGAAGGATAGAGATATTGCATTTTGGTATTATGATTGAACATGGTAAGGGTGATGTAACATGTATAGATTCATTTGAACTCATAATATATATGGTTTTCCAAGGAAGTAAAGGATTTTCCCATGGGATGAGAATTTTGGGAGATTTCAAAGGAATGAAGAAAGTAATAGGAACTTGTTCAATATCAGTCACACTTGGTTTGACTCCATCATTTGTGCTTATATATATATGGAGATACCTCAATGATGAGGGATTTAATTATGAAAATGGTTTCATCCCATGTCAACAATGTCAAAATTTCATCCCATGTAAAAAGTTGGAAATTTGGAAAATGGATGAAAACGGTTTCATCCCATGTCAAAAGTTGGAAATTTGAACTTGAAGCAAAACTTGTCTATAAAATAAGGATAGTGCATCACTTTCACATCTTTTGATAGTTTTTGTTTTGTATTGAGAGCAATTTTGCTTCTCTGACTTGGGATATGTGCCCCTACTATTGAGAGGATGATGGGATTTAGGCGTTGTCAGTGAGTTTTATTACAATTTTTGAAGAGTATCTAGTCAAGTGTGAATTCGAAGAAGAGGAAAGACCAAGCTCAAGTTCGAATATTCCAAATCTCTTATTTTCTATTATATTCTCTATCATTATGTGAAGTAGTCAATATTTATGTAATGATGAAGAATTTATGGCATTCCATATGAATTTAATGTCTGATTCTAAACCATATGTATTAGTTTTGAACTATTTCAATAAAGAAGTTTGCATCCCTATGGTTGTTTCTAAGACCCTTCCTAGAATTGCTTAGAATTTGATTAGTCTTCTATGATATTTCAATAATTAAAATTCTACCAAATGAATTTGAATGATATATGTTCGTGAAGTTATTTAATGCCTTCAATGAGCATTTGATATGTATTAAATTGCAATTTCAAAATCCTTATAGGTCACTTGAGAAGCCTTGAGTCAACAGTAGTTGAGTTGTCCCTCAGTAATTCTAGTTAAACTTTGACTCTCCAATTGTGTTGAAACTTCCTCTAAGACTATGGATTCGGCCTATGCCATATCAAGAAGATATTTTTCATATGTTGGGGTTCCCAGGAGCCTTGGACTAGAATTCATCCTTGCTGATGCTCAAAACATAAAAGGTCTGAGTACATTATGCAAAGGAAAATTGAGATTGTGCAACCTCCTTTATAACCTATGAATGAATTCTGATATGATATACCTATGAAATATTTTTTAGACCTATAATTACTTATTTCATATCCAATTCCCTTTGTCTTCAAGAACTTAAGAAGAGCCTAGCATTGTTTGAAGAAAACTAGTCAATCCCAGTCTATCTTTAGCACCTAGTCTTTAGTTTTTCTAATTGAATCCTTGAGTTAGAGTTTATATATCCTAAACTATGAACTAGGGTATTACACAAATTAAACATGTCAATCAAGAAATACATGTTATTCCCTTGATAGTGCCTACTTTTATGAGATAGTTTGTCACATCCCCTCCCCTCTACTCGCCAAGAGAGAGGACACGACTACACTACTGCTCTGTCTATCAAACTGAGGATCTAGCCCCATGAACATAATCAAAGATGCATTGAAATAAAATACATGTACACATGTGAAATACATGTAAATACAGTGGAAGAAAATACATTTCGACACATTCAATATGTTCATAAGAATTCATTAAAAAAATACATTGCAGGAATTAAATTCAAGAGAGCACTTATCTTGTAAATGAGTTTTCCCACAACTAGCTATGTCACTACAACGTTCCACCCAACCATAGGACAAAGTGCTCGTCAATATCTCAACACCACTTCCACCCTCGAGTTGTGTATGATTTCCACAAGGAAAAGGGGAACAACATGCTCACACATAACCACATACACATCAAATTTCATCCAAACCAATCTACAGTTGGGTTTATCAGGATGCTAAGGAAGTGGAAAGGTAGAATTTCTAAGCTAGTGAGCTCAACCACGGAGCTATGTAATCCTACACAAGGTATATCTGGCTTGGCCTCCACAATACCTACACACCCAACACAAGGAAGTATTCCCTTGACCACTACGCAGTCCCTCAAGCCATACCTTCCCTTCCAGTTCTCTTCAGGGTGTGCATAGAAGAATAGCCAACCCCTCTTGATCATTTTGTGAGGTTCCTCTCTTCACTAGGTTTATCAAGCCAATTATGGGCCTCTTCCACTCATAAGTCTTTCAGACCAAAACAGGAATGCACATAACAACAAAATACAAATGATGTGTCACGTACCCCAATTTCAATAACATTTTATGTTTAAGAAAACATTATATTTTATTTTTATTGTAAAGTTTATGACTATTGACCAAGTGGGGTCAAGGATGACTGTAATTAATTTTGTTGAATATTTTATTATTTAATAAATAAAAGATGAGACAAATATCCTAAAGAGGCTTTTGAATGAGTGTCCACTGACCAACTAGGAGGAATAGACTGGGGTGAGGGAAAAATGACACATGTAAGCATCCTCAATCACTTCTAATTATTGTTGCAGGGGGAAACTTCCCTAATTTTGTGGTCATGTTCCCCAAGAAAGTGGAACAAAGTAGGTGGCTCATTAATTAAAAAACTGACCAAAAAGACCTAGGAATGCATATATCTATCCATCAAATTCAGCAAGAGGCTGTTCAATTCTTACCTTGTGAAATTTATGAAGTCGAGAAAGGAGCACAAGAGATTCGATGAGGGGAAAGTGAGAAGTGGATTGAGTGTTTAAGACTGCATTCATAACTAGTTCATCTTGATAGTTGAGTTCTTTACTACTGAGGACAAAAGTACTATTGTTAAGTACTTTTGTTGAGTTGCAGGGGTATTTAATCCCATTTCTTCACATAGTGCATTCATCCTGGTGGATAAGTGGATAGGCTCGGGGGTCCTAAGACAAGTATTTGAGCTATCATCAGGAAAAGGTTGGGTGGAATAGACTCCTTGGGTTGTTTGTCTCTTCTACAAATTACCAGGTTCCATTGTGTTATTTAATGTATTTTTGTTTAAGCAAATTACTGGAATGAAGTAGTGATGTTTACTTTTTCTATTATTACTTAGATGCTATGAATATACTAGTAGAATGCTTAACTCTATAATTTATTCAGGAAATTTTACTTGTATGTGATTACGAAAATAAATGAGCCTAGAATTAGAAGTGATTGATTAATGAGTAAAATTCCCTTCTGCATTTTTCCACTCATCTTAGGATGACGTCCTCTAGTACAGAAGGATTGTAGGAATGATTATACCTGATAAAATGATCTTTTCACTATTATTTTTCCATCTATTTCATCATAATAATCCATTTCTAGAATATAACCTTTTATACAAAACCTCTAAGGATATTACATAGATTTCATTATAGTAAGTTTTTGTAACACATTCATTAAAACTGTGTATAGTATAATACAATAATAATTACTGTAATACAAACTATTTATTTACACTTAGTAAAGCAAAACCATTCATTATTCTAATGCTTTAATACCTGAATTATAAACAAGTATTCTAGTTATATTATAGTAAATATGGAAGAGGAAAAAAGATGGAAAACAAGAAATGTAGTGTAAAAAATGCATATTTGATAATGTAGAAGATGAATGTATACCCTAAGTGGGGAAGAAAGGTGACTTTTCAAGTCACATCTTAGTTAAATTACATTAATTAACCTAGTTTAGTATTAAATTTGTTATTTGTTACATTGCCTTCCCCTTAAGGGAAGCTTTGTCCTCAAATCTTAATTGACGATAATGATTACGTGAACTGTCACAATGTATCTGATGTGGATATTTGTATGGGTTGTTTACTGGCAGGTTTTGTCCCTAGTTTTATTTTGATTATGTATTCAGTTTTTTTGTTTGGTGGGAGCTCCCTAGGTAACTCTTGAAACATCTTGCGATGTTTTCAAATCAACTATTGTATCTTTGGTTGATTGTTCATACCTCCTTCGCTTGTTAGAATATCCATTTCTTGACATTGAGGTATGTACATTGGTGCGTCTTTCCAATGTATATTTTCCATTTGATGTGATGTAACCGGTTGTGTCGGAGGTGGTTGGAACTCGCATAATTTGTGTGTTTTCCCTAACGCATGGAATTCAATAAAATTTTCTTGGTGATTTGCAGAGTATGTACCCAAGGTTTGTAACCATTGTATTCCTAATACTACGTCGATTCCTCCCAATGGTACCGCAAAGAAATATGATTCTAAGTTATACTCTTGCATTTGTAACTTAACCTTGTGACATTTTCCCACATTGTCAATCTTATCACCGCCTGCTACCATAACCTTCATGTTAGGTACTGGACGAATAAATAGGTTAAATACTTTAGAAAGGTTGACATTAAAGAAGTTATGGGTGCTCCCAGAGTCGATGAGAACAATGACGTTATTATTTTTTATATGCCCTTTTATCTTCAATGTTTGCGGTTGGGAGATCCCAGTAATAGCGGCTAATGAGATTTGTGGGGAGTAGTCCTCGATTCCTGGGTGGTAGTCTTGCTCGCTATTCGCATCGTTCTAAATTGGTTCCTCGACTTCCAACTCTTCTTCATAGGCATACAATTTATTTTGTAAGCATCTATGCTTAGGATCCCATTTGTCTCCATAGAACTTACATTTCCCTTCCTTTATTCTCTAGACCTCTAAACTAGGCTTCGTTCCTTCCCTAAGTTGAGGTGGTGTATATCTCGGATTTCTAGTGTATGCTGATTGGAGGGGGTTCTTTTTGGATTCGTCTTGGTTGACATTTGTATGAACGGATTTACTTTCAATAATATTGGCTTTATGTCATGCTTCCTCCATTGTAGAGATGTTGTGTAACTCTAGCTCATCATGAATGTGTTGTTTTAGACCGTGTATGTAGGTTTGTAGTCATTAGTCATTGGTTAACTCTGGAACTCGAGTTGACAATGCCTCCCATTCACATGTGTACTCATTGACATTGTTTTTTGGTTATAACCTTGTGATTTTGGAAAAGAAATATTTTTCTTCAACACATTGGAATCTTTTGATGAGGTCATTCCTGAATCTCACCCAATTGTGAGAACATATTCTTGCAATATTCTTCCACCATAAGTACGAGTTGTAAGTGTTTCCTTCTAGATACATGGAGGCATATTTAATTTTCTGGCGATCGTAATGGATGTTGTGGATGTCTAGGTATTCCTCGACTTTGTTAATCCACACTATGCATTGTTGTTCGTCCTCATCGTATTTGGATAACTTGACTTTCACCTGTATTTGGCGTCCTTGTGTATATGAGTTTGAGGATGACATGTTGAATAGAGGATCTGGATGCTCCAGAGTTCTGGGAGAGTTTGGTTGCAGGTCATTCGACATTTGTAATCTGTCCAAGATGGCGGTTAAAACTGCTTGATTTTCCTTTTGGTATTCCTATAGAGTAAGGAAACTATTCTCTATTCGAGACGTAATTTGTGTCCAATTTGATGTCAAATTGTCACTTGTTTGTTTGATTTTTGCGTGGAGTTCCTCATAGTTCTTGTTAATTTTCTCATTGATTTGATCGAACCGAGCGTCTATTGATCTGGTGATTGTTGGAATTTTCTCAATGCTAAACGTTGATTTATTTTTATTCAATGTACGATGCCAAATCACCATGATTCTCTTCTCTCTCTTCTTTTTCTTTCTTTAAATAATTATTATTGTAATATAGTTTTTTTATTATTAATAATATTAATAAATTGTTTTAATATTAATTTATATTATTAATAAAAGAGTTGACTGTAATATTAATAAATTTTATTAATATTAAAATCCTTGTTATTCAAGAGTTGACCGTGCTTAGCGACGGAATGAAGAGTTGTGGAGAGGGGAAATGGAGCAGTAGTGGAAGGGTGGAACGACGACACTAAGTGGGAAGAAGTGGGGACGGAGGATGGAGCAGTTGAGTGGAGAGCGGCGGATGGGGTGGGAGCGACGTGAAGTGGGAAGGCCAATGAAGTGGAAGCAGGGTGAAGTGGGAGCGTGCAGGTGGCTGAGTGGCAAGGAGGGAAATGGAGGTGGTGGCATTGCAGATTAGGGATGGAAGGAAGGGTGAGTGGATGGTAGGAGGGCAAGTGGAGCAGGTGGTGTGGGAGGTGTGGGAGAAAGGTGGGGGAAAGAGCTGGTGGAGAGGGGTGGAAAGTGGAAAAGGGTGGAGAAATGGCGCATGACAGAAGGTGGAAGAGAGGAGACACGGATGGAGCAGCAATGAGAGAGGATGAACGGAGGGTGAGGAAGGGCATGAGGCAGGGATGTTGGTAGGGGTAAGGCGTGGGAGGGTGGATGCAGCAGTAGGGAGTGGGTGTGGGTGGAAAATAGTGGGGAAGGAGAAACGATCGGGAAAAAGTAGGTGCAGCGGAGGGAGAGGAACAACAAAATAGCGTGGAGCAATGGGGAAGTGACGGAGTGATGAAGGGTGGTGGGCGGGTACCGAGAGCCAAAAGGATCTAATACCAATGGAAGAGGAAAAAATATGGAAAACAAGAAATGTAATGTAAAAGATGTATATTTGATAATGTAGAAGATGATTTACATAATAGGTGCCCTGGTAATTTATACCCTAAGTGGGGAGGAGAGGTGACTTTTCAAGTCACCTCTTAGTTAAATTACATTAATTAACCTAGTTTAGTATTAAATTTGTTATTTCTTACAAAATATTGCACAATTAAACTTCCAAGTGTTTCTTTTAAAACATCTAGCACTGTAAGTTCATGATGAACAATCAATAGGCTGAAAATGGTTAACATTACAACAACTATTGTATTATAATACCTTAAGCACTTAGGAAACCAAACTGTAAACTTTCAGTATAACAATAATACTATTATTAACATTGAAAACTGTGCTTCTAAACCCTACTCTATTAAATATAAACTTTCATATCCATTACAAAACCTATTTATGAAATAGGATAGATTCCAGCTTCTCCATTTTAAAAGCAAAGCTATCAAAATCTAACTACTGCTTATACAATTATAAAAAATCAGAAGTTAACCATATAACTTAAATACCAAATATGCTTATTAAAAACCAAACCCTAGATTAATCTTTACGGTACCCTTTGCACAAATATAATTTCATCAACTAATTTGCCAATGACTTAACCAATTCGCATCCATAGAATAATTTTACAAACAGTTTGTCATCATAGCAAAACAACCTTTTACCAAGCTTAATTATTTATACAACTGAAACTACAAGAGGAAAAATAGCACTAATAGGAATTTACACTATGGTTTGTAAGCTCTACCTTTTAAAAACAAAAGTCTTCATTTTTAGCCATTACAGTTGCCACATGGTCCAACCCATAAAACCAAAAATGCCTTAACATATTTGTAGCCACGAAAGAGTTACAGAGCTGAGCAAAAAGTTCAAGGAATCTTTCACATAACATATTACAGTTTAAACAAACAATTTTAAAAACCTTGGAACAATTTACATTTACCCTCAAACATTTTTACAAGAGCCGTAGCTCACATGTGAAACCATAAGGGTTTTCACTAAGTACGGCCTTACGGCCTCCACCATTTCTTTCCCAAAAGAAAACAACAATCTATTACAAGTAAATTTTGAACGACGCAACAATAATCCACAAACACCATCGGTATCACTGCAAACACAATTAACGTAGGGTACCCAAGGTTGGGACCAAGGCTTACCGAGCCTATCTTGATCACACCCTTTAGCTTCAGAGGAATCGCCTTCAACATTCGACTGGATATTTCCAAGTACCTTTACCTACCATCAAACAAACAACATCTTTGAATTGTTAGTATATAGCTTAGTATATATAATAATAAGTAAAATAAATAAAAATGCTTGGAGGAATTTTTTGTTACGACTTACCAGCTTAAATGTTGATCCTGCTAACACCACAACCGAGTTTGAAGGAAAACAATAATGGAAAAGAACCAGAGCAATGAGCCTGCTAACACCACGACCGAGTCTAAAAGAAACAATAATGGAAAATAACCAGAGCAGTGAGCTTGCTAACTCCATGACCGAGTTTGAAGGGAACAATAATGGCGAAGAACCAGCCCATTAAATTGCTAATGTCATGGACATGACAGGAACAACAGCTATTGCAGAGACCCATGAAGGTCGAGGGTTTGTCGGCCTACTCCTCCTTCCCAAAACAACAAACTGTGAAGCCAAAATGTGTTTTAGAGAAAAACATAATGTAAACGCATAGGGTTTATCGCCAAAATCCTCCATCGAGTGAGAATCCACCATGTGGATGCCACTCTACTTGAAATATTTTTGGTATTGATATAGTTTAACATGCATGTAACCCTGCGAAATGTGAAAACATAATACTATTACAATTATTTAAAAAAATTGACAAGATATTGTATGCATTGTCAAGTTCTAGCTAGGTTATAGTTATTATTGTATGCATTGGTTCTATGCCTAGGTTAGTTTCATTGAATTTGTAGTTAGTTTCTAGCTGCCATTTTAATGATGTTAATATTTCATGCTTAGAGTAGTTTTGGGTTATATTTTATAGTTGATCTATAGTTTCCAAAATAATAATGATAAATTTTATGGCTAGGAAGTTCTAGGATTAACATGGTTAAAGACCATGGTTATAACACAATAGTAATGTATTCAGGATTCTAGTACCACAACAACTAAAAACATGTTTGATAAATAGTCCTTACTATAGGTCTAGGACTTCTTATGCTTCGATGTTTTAGACAATAAATACAGTCACCATGGTAGTTGAAGCTTAAGTCTAAAGATTAAAAATCTTTACTAACTTACTCGTTTGGTCTTCCGAGTCTTAAATTCTTACATTGTAAACCTGGAAGTAAGTTTTTACCTGTGAATCATGTACAAGCATTGGATCTGTGTTAGCTTTAATAAAAGCTAAGTAAGCCTCAGGCTAACCTCAAGCCCCCTTCAGTAAGAAAAGAAATAACCATAAGAATCATACACATTCTTACAAACAAACTAATGGTTATATTTCAACATTTTGAAACTCATTAAATTTTGATAAACATTTTATTTAGGACTGAAAATCATTATAGATTTAGTACGGTTAGAGGCATGTGACTTAGAAGTTAGTAGCCTCTTAGTTACAATTAACCAAATAGTAATTACTCCTGAGTTTTCTCTTGATCTATATGTTTGAAGTTAATTAATAAACTAGCATTATGGCTATGGTTTAGCATTTTATATCACAAATTTTTTTTAAATTTTTGTGAATTTTTGGGAGGTTACATGCTGGGTATGTAGAAAAACGTTTGCCAACCAAAAATGAAAATTGCAGATGGGGAAAACAACCCTAGGAGAGAAATTTGAATTTAGAAAATAGTCCTAGGCATTGCAGTGGACAAAAATGACCTCTATAAACTCCCAAATCATGGTTCTCTTATGCCCATTCACTAAGCAAATACAAAAACGGGTTTCCTAGCTATGGCAAAATGAAGGAAATGCATAAATCGTGAGGGAAAAACACCTAGCAAGCTCCAACTATGCGAGGGAGAGAAATGCATGGGTGGATATTGGGATGGGAACCAATTTCTCTTTGATAACTTGCCCCATAAGCAAAAAATACATTTAAAAAAAATGATGGCTTGCCCCAATACGAATTTGACTTCCATACTCTACCATTCCCAATGCATTAACTGCCCCAACCAACTTCAAGAAGAAATAAATGATTGGGTGCATAAGAAAAAATGGGTAGTTGATATTTTATGGGTTCTCCCAAAAATATTGATCAACCTAGGATTGATTGTACTTTTCTGCTTTTGATATTTTAACTGCTTTTGTTGTTGAATCTGCTGGAACTGACTATTTGCATGATCTCCATGAGATAGTTGCTGATCCAAGACTCATAGTGTTTCCAGAAGTTGATACTCCTGTCTCCTTATCGCCATCAAAATATGAGTCTGAGTACCCAATAAGTTTGAAGTCATCCACCTTAGAGTACTTGAGTCCAATGTCTTGAGTCCCCTTCAAGTATCTTAGAACTCTTTTTGCAGCTGACTAGTGTTCTTCACAAGGTTTATGCATGAACCTTGAAAGTATGCCAACAACATAAGAAATATCTGGTATAGTTGTTGTAAGGTAGATAAGTCTTCCTACAAGTTGTCGATACTTGGTCGCATCTTCAAATTCTTTTCCTTTGCTTGATGAGAGCTTCATTTTCTGTTCCATTGGAGTAGAGATAGGGTTGCATTCTATCATGCAAAATTTGTCTAGCAGTTCTCCAACATACTTTTTCTGAGATAGGAATATGTACTTAGGATGTTGAGTGACTTCAATTCCTAAGTAATAGTGGAGATGTCCCATATCTGTCATTTCAAAGATATTTTTCAAATCTTTCTTTATGGATGCTATATAGCTCTCATTTTTCCCTGTCATCAAAAGATCATCTACGTACACCACAAGATACATAACAGATCTTCCAACTTTTTTTATAAATAGTGTTGCATCATCAAGATCAAAATGTTCAAAATTTAACTTCAAAAGATGCTCGCTTAATTTTTCATACCATGCGCGAGGCGCTTGTTTTAGGCCATACCGTAGGATTTGACAAGCTTGCATCCCTTTTGTTCTTTC
>LPNX010081746.1:161718-181236 GCA_001517045.1 Pseudotsuga menziesii | reverse complement strand
TTCAGCAGCTTCCCATATTCGTATCCAGTCATGATGACTTGGTTGTCAGAGGAATTTCTTATTTCTACGATTCCATCAAACATGTGGATGGAATGGCCTTGCTATCAAATCTCCACCAAGGACAGCAGGCTTCTCTGCAGCTCTGGAAGATAAAGAACATTCTTCAACAAGAAATCAGGGAATCCAGGCATCTTCAGCTGAATGGTGCCCATTCCCTTTGGTTTAAGACTTGACTTATCTGCAAAGTAAACTATGCCATTTATTGTTTCATTAAGTTCTTCAAAACAGTCTTTTCTAAAAGTCATGTGTGATGTTGCACCAGTATCAAGTAGCCAACATTCTGTGTAAGATGAAATTGAAGTCATTTCATTAATACCAAGATTACAATGTGCAACAATACAATGAGTAGAATCTGAAGATTTACTAGCATCTTGGTTCTTATTGTCATCTTTCTTCTAGTTATGTCTGTCTTTGATGGAGTCCCACGAAGCCCAACACTGATCTGCTGTGTGTCCAATCTTTCCACAACGCTTGCACTTCAAATCTGATCTTTTGTTGGAGTTGTTTCTGCCTCCTCTACCTCTGAAGTTTTTTCTTCCTCTGCCTCTCTCTTTTCCAGAGAGAGTGGCACCAACTACAAATGTTATAGATTGCATCTTCTGTGATTGAATCTTGCAACGAAAACAATAGGAGAAAAAAAAGAAGAAAGAGTAAAGGTGCAGGTCTAAGTCTCTGCCACCTTCCTCAAGCTTTACAACAATGTCAATGTTTCTGCTGTTGTCATACAAACTTTGAAATACAAACTCAAGCCTACAATATTTACCTGACTGCTAACATATAAGAATTGTCAATGTGCACTATATGAGAAGAAATTAATTGTAAAATATGATTCTCCTTCACAAAAAGTGCAAATATAATTCAATCAATTCAGCCAGATCTTATAGCATAGACTTCCTCTAAGAGCAGGAAACCCAGTCTTCTACTAAAATAAAACAAAGTAACTTCAATTAGGTAGTTTTCCAAACCTAAGAATGGAAAACTTGGATTTCACAGAATGCGAGAAGGGCACGCCATTTTCACTGAGAAAATCTTCCAGAACTTTCTTCACTTTACGGTCTTTAATGCATCTAGAAATAAATTAAAGTATTCAACGCGACAGTCACGATTCCAATATAGCAATCATGAGGCTCTTCACTCGATGAAAATAAACAAATGCTTGCAGAAGTTTCTAGATAGACTTCACACAAAAATATAGGGTTCATGAACTAGGATGCACTGAGTCTTCTCAACACACGCAGTCCTTGATGGTCTCAACACACGCAGTCTTCTCAACACATTCTTAGCAATGCCCTTCACACCCAAAAGAAACAGCTAGAGGCTTGGATGGACTCATACGCAACGCCACAAAGCTGAATACAAGCGTGAGCTTCTTCACTCACATGCAAGCTCAGTCTTCACGTGCAGGCTCAGGCTCAGTCTTCAGGACAATCGAAGGAAGTCACAGCAATTTTCCAGGACGAGATTCAAAATCCCAGCATATATTTTCCAACTCATCAAATACATAGCAGTCATGGCTCATCAAAATCATCGTTCATACATCAACTCCACGTACTGAGTAATGGAGTGAGTTTTTTTTTTTTTAATTGTACATTCTCCACCAAGAATATTTAGTCACCAGTATTTAAAGATCTCGCATCAACAGATGAGCAATACAACTTCAATCTTCAACAAAATCTCATATCAATACACAACATAAAATTAGGGTTTCCACCCTAGAGAGGACGCACCACAGAAAATTAGGGTTTATGTATTCCAATGAGCAATTTTAGTAATGAGCAATTTTAGTAATGAACAAAACGCATTACCTCCATGTGACTGAATAAGAGCGCAAGTCTCTAGTGATTTCTCTTAACTTGTGTATATTCTTCTGATGACTCCACCAACGATCTTTAATCTTAAAAGCAGTCGCAGCAGCAGCAATACGACTCCAATCTCCAGCAACAATATATTGATGGTCTCGAATTGCAACAGCCTTCTCACAGTTTTCACAAGAGATATCAAACTTAGATTACAAGTTGGAACGCGCCCATGCACTTGAGAGACCGATGCATACACTCCACGAGATTTACCAATATTTCACCATAGTAATCCCTCAATTCTCTCATTCCTCATCGTAGGTCTGGAGGAGCATAACACACATAATGAATGCTCACAGGCTGGCAAAGAGAATGCATGCGACTGGCAGATGATGAGGCAGAATTGATTTTGAGTGCGTGCAGCAGAACGGGAGGAGAAACATTCAATTCTGATCAGAGGGCAGACACATTAATGGGCCAGCAGTCTGGCAATGCACTAGCAAGCACACAGGTCCTAGGATCGAAACTTGGCTCTGATACCACTGTTGGATAATAACTCCCGAATTCATTTATTCCATTGCAAAATCATTTATTTATACATTACATATGCTGGTTGAGTTTCATCTTCCGACCAGCCTTTTCAGCTTCCTACATAACTATTCATTTTCCTTTATTTATTTACAAAATATAATCCCGACGGATTATATTCCAACAGTGAAGAACAAAAGGTATTATATAGCAATGCTCTTATATATTGATGTACATATAGAGTATGTTTTAATCTAGGTTTCAATGTTAAAAGCTATTAGTATTGCTTCCTTTTGGCCTATTAGAGTTATTATTTGATAGATTTCAATGTTTTTCTTTAGACACAAACGGTTATAATATATTAAGGTGGTATAATCATAGAAACTGGCTCAGCATACAAAAATGCCCTTGTGGAAGCGGCAAAGAAAGTCAATAACCATGTCAATTTTATCAATGCCTTTATGGAAGCGGCAAAGTAGGTCCAAAACACCCATTGATGGGTCACAGAGACACAACTAAAAATAGCAAGTAACAGGAGAATAAAATACTAGAAGCCTAAAAAGACCACAAATTTTTCCAAAGAAACAGACAGGAGACAACATATGAGCTTTAAACAGACCGAACGATTCAGACACCTGCAGAAGAAAACTAATACCGCAGACTATGCGAATTTCCCAAAGGAGCGGGCAGAGGAACCTGAATTGCTCGCATTTTCTAGTTTGACCTCCTTGCACTCGAGTTTGTCAATTTTCTCTTCCAAGCTTGCTATCTTCATGAGAATTGCCGATTCAAACTTTCTGATTTTGTGCTTGAGTTCTTTTAACAGGAAGGCCAAATCTCCTTCCACATTGCCCAGTCTTCTGCCACCTTTGGTGTCAATGATGTCCACTGATTCTTTGAGCTTCACCACCTCCTCTCGAATGTCGAAATCACCAAGATCCCTCACCACCTCCTCTCGAGCATCGAATTCACCATGAGCTGACATTGAAGACCTCATCGACTCAGAATTGGTCATAGGAACTCTATCACGCATCTTTGTTCTGGGGTGAATGCGAAACACAGATTGAAAAGGTATGCAGACCAGCCAGAAGACAATACCTTTTTCTTCCAAATTTCCGAGGATTTTAACCCTGTGTCCCACCCTCGAACTCGCTGTAGAACCTGGAATAATCATAGTCTCCATTAATGCGCACATACTCTTCCAGTCTCCTGGCAGGTCGACGAGACCTCCTCCCTCCATTTCACCTGCATTGAATGCCCCGAGTACCTAATTTATTAATGTTGTAGAGTAATGCCAATTGTTCCCACGAGACGGCATGTGACCCCCATGCGTCGCAACCTTTCCCAAGCAGTGTAATGATGTCGCCTGCCCTACACATGACGAACCCACATTCCTTAAGCACACCCACGTCACCATGATCCATCCTCGATCCTATGGAAGAGGGAAAAAAATGAAATTCTTGTTGATTTGGAGGGAGCCAGGGCTTAGCGCGGACCCAAGGTTTGTTGCTACATCCACCTCCTTATTTTGCACTCTCAACACATGAAAAAACTAGGTTTTGTGGAAAGATCAAGCGAGGCATCGAATCTTAGATAATATTTTCTTGAGCTGTAAATTGTTTGGGAGATGTCCTTCAGCCATTGCATGGATCACAATCCTTGAGTCTCCCAACACAATGAGCTTAGTAATTCCCTTGTTCTTGGCAATCACCAATCCTTGCCACAAGGCCAAGGATTTGACAATGTTGTTTGTCTCAGACCCATGACCCCAGGCAAAGGTAGTTTCTAGAATGCCGTCCTAGGTGAAAAAAACCCCGCAACCCCCCCCCCGGCCTTGCCACACCAGAACTTGACAAATTTCAATGTTAATTTATAAGGTAAAACTTATTTTGGTGTTAGTCCATAATGTAAAATAGATTTCAATGTGAAACACTTATTTCAATATAGGAAAAAGATATCAATACTAAAAAAAAATTAGTATTAATTTTTTACCTTTTTTTTTAATATATATATAAATGTTTCAACATAGAAAACATATATCAATATTAAATATTAAAAGCTTTTAGTATCTTTAATATATATATATCCTTTATTTTTTTCATATATATAATTGCATTCCTCTAACATCCTTAAATGCATTACTCATATAATATGGCATTGCTAAAACCTTTTATGAATTGCATACTCTTATTGTTTATTGTTCATGGCATTTAACCTCCCTTGTTATTATATATATGAAATGAGGTGACATGCCACTTATATATATATATATATGAAATGGAGTTGGAAGTCAATAAGGTAAATAAAATGTGACAGGGGAGGACGTGGCCTTATTTTGTAAGCAGACAAACACTTAGTCAACCCACAATGGAGTAAGACTGGAGTCAGACGACAGTGTGCTGCCCGTTTGTTGTGGAGAACGTGCAGATTCAATTAATTGTTCACAAGACACCAATAGACAAAGGTAAAGGTGTACAAAGAAAGACACATATGAGACATCAAAGGAGGACCATAGGAGGACACTTCAGTGGTTAGTGAAGGGTTCTACAAGAAAGAATCAATTTGTCAAAAACAATTTTAAACGACAGTGACAGAGTTAATAGAAAGCGAATAGCCGTAGTTGCGCTCGTAGTTAGGACATACATAAATGTGCAATGTATATAAAAAAAAGGCATCCGGATACCGATCCCTTTTTTCTGAGTGTCATTCTCACTCTCCAGTTACAGATTTGACAAAGCATTTTTTCTTCTCCACTCTCGCCACAAATAGCAGAGAAGCGGCTAAACTACAGGCGAAAAAACCGGGGGGCATGCATGAGATATTTCACAATCTACCGGCGGATGTTAGGAGTAGCTACCACATCAAAGGAAAAAAAGTGCATTTGATTTTGTGGTTGGAATGAGACTGAGATTTTGTGGTTGGAATGAGACTGAGATATGACGGAGAAGCAAAACACAGAAAATAGAAGCAGCCAAGACCGACAATCCTACATACTCAAACCCTGCGGCGCCAGACACATAGTTTTCTAGCGAATCTCCGTTCTTCTCAAAACCGCAAACTTCCATCCCGCCAAACCATGATGTTATTTTCATTCATTCTGTTACACCCCAACCTACTTTGTCACATCCATACCCATTCATTCCTCTTTTTCGAATATATACCGCCAGCGTGTTTGAGTTCTCCCGTATCGAGCATTCCGTTTCATCTTCATTTCTCATAAATTACTTTTGTCTGATCACAATTAGTGAGTAAAGGAGATTATTATAGCACAGTCGACGAGGAGATGGCGAGTTCAAATCAAGAGGTTGCCATGAAAAATCGGAGAGCAAAGCAGTGCTCCAAGGGTAAGTAAAGAATCTACGTTTCGCTCACTATCTTGTTCACATTAATCCCTTTGCATGAACCGTGCTATCTGCATTGGGTTAATTAATATTGATTGCATCATAAAACTCATGTATCTATGTATATGAATGCAGAAGCAGTGAAAGCAGGGGCCAAGGCAGCTGCAATTGCTTGTGTCGTGTCCGCCATCCCCACAGTGAGTTTTTATAATGAAGAAATTATTCAGTACTGATTCAATTCAGTGACTTGACTAATGTTCATAGTCATGCAACTGGGCCTACTTATTAACTGCTCGGTTAGACTAATTATGTTAATTAATAATCTACAGTTGCTGGGGAAAGGGCTAACCTCAACCATGCTGCACAGGCACTTATCGTCTCTACATGTAAGTCAAGATTTAATAAATTACATATCGAAGTCATGCCATCTGGTAATTATGTTATGTTGAAATTGCATAAATGCATGCTCTGTTCAAGGTCTCTGCAACTACTGAAGCACGCTGACATATAGCTTATTGATAAACCATTCTCATAGATCTGGTTAATTTGATTGAGTTCCCTCATTGTAATTATCTCACGATGTGCATGTTGATGTTGTCCTGTGTGTATTTTGAACCGAAACAGTCAGCGGTTCAGCTTATTTCATTGTAGCAGACAAGACCATTCTCAACTCTGCACGGAGAAACTCCTTCCGTGAGCAAATGGAAAATGAAGGCGAGTACTGCCCTTTCCAGAGAATTATATAACAAGTAGAGAGCAAAGCTGTGGGAATAGCCAATATCCAATCTAAGTCTTCTTATTTTCTATAGTGTGTTGTTCACAACATGTAAATATAATCTCACTCACTGCTATTTTCTATTTCAATAGATTACGTGAATACTGCAATAAAAATGCACTTCGTTATATAAAATATTATCCAAACAATTTTTTAATGTGTTTCTATAAAAATATATTATTCAAATATTTTTTTTTTCAATGTAGTGTTTTATTTTTTTCAATGTAGTTAGTGAGAGATGAACTTATGCTTTAATTTACAAATGTCATCCAAACATTTATACATTAATAGGGATGATGATGAAATCCTTACATTCACGATGATGATGAAGTCCTTTGAAACCAACTTTATTCTATTAAATTTTAAAAATGATTTGTCTTTCCAAAAAATATCACAACTTTATATTAGATAAAACTATATTCTTTAAAAGACCATTAGGTCATACACTTCACAATATTAGTTTGTACATGGCATATAGTCAGCAAAAACTATCAATAAAAACCATATAAAACCTGATAAATATATATGCTACGTCACAAAAAAATAGGCATAAAATAAGATCTAGAAATAGCAACGCCCCAACGGTGCCAAGGAGCTATCTGACAGCTCTCATTTGTCAATAAGACCAGCCAACAGAAGAAGGCCTTTCTTAGAAAGCAAGTCAGCCACAGAGTTGTTTTCCCTGTAGATATGTTGAAAAGTAAGTCGTTGGAAGTGGAGTCTCACCCTTGTCAATGTCCTCATATAAAGGAAGAAGAAATATATCCCAATGAGGCTTACTCAATTTAAGGCAATCGACCACCAATTTGAAATCGCAAAATATGTGAAGCTGCTCCACACCATAAGAAAGAGAGAGCCTCATAAGGATTTTAAAAGCAATAAATTCAACATAATTGTTTGATATGTCACCCAAGCCAACCGCAAAATGGATAGAGAAAGTACTAGATAAATGAAGAATCCCATCAGCACCGCTAGCCCAAGGCCAAGTCCACTAAGTCCATCCATCATTAATATGAATAATAATGGAGCTAGTGGACAGCCCTGTCGAAGTCCACGGTCGAGCCTGAAGAAATTAAAGGTCGATCCATTGATGAGGACCAAAAATGAGATAGAAATAACACATGTGAGGATCCAATTGACCAAATTAAGAGAAAAACCAATTTGTAGGAGAATTAATCTGATCTAAGTCCAATTTGCACGATCATATGATTTAGAGAGGTCCACTTTGAAGAGGGCCAAATGCGATTTCTGAAGCTTAGCAGAGTGTAAAACCTCTTATGCAATGGCGATCGGTTCATGTGTATGCCTTTGCTTGAGAAATGCAAATTGTTCAATATTGATATACCCCGACAAGAAACCTTTAATTATGTCTGCAATAACCTTGGCTATAATCTTATATACAACATTACACAGAGAGATAGGTCAATAATCATCTAAATTCAAGGATCTGTCTTTCTTCGGGATAAGAGCAATAAATTTACTGTTAAAAGTCACATGAATCCTGCCTTGGATCCTAGACTCATCAACAACAACAAGAAGATCACCCTCAAATATGTCTAGAAACCCTATGAAGATTTCGATAGGAAACTCGTCCGGCCTGGGAATTTTATCATCTTTCATAGAGTGAATCGTAGCCTTAAGCCCCACTGAACTAACTTGGTCAAACATATATTCATTCTTCTCCTCAGAAGTAGAATTAGGGAAAAACTCCACTAGGTCCATCATAATCTTGAGAGTATATTTCGATTCTTCCTTGAATAGGGAAGAGAAGTTATGAGAGCTTACTACAACAATATCATCAAAACCGGAGACCATCTGTCCAACCCCATTATCCAGTTGCCAAATAGTATTGTTTGATAGCCTATTCTGATAGAAATTGTGAAAAAAATGGTATTACCATCACCATGAAGGAGCTATATGGGTCTGCTCTTGAGTCTAATAGATAATTCCTTTTCAGCTAGAAGCTCTTTTTATATTCCAGATCCATAATATAAGCTTATGTTCCAGTGTGGAGAACCCATGCGGCTGTGAAATTGAAAATGTATGCAACTCCTTTTCAATGTGAGAGAGGTACGCCTCTAAGACACGACAGTTTTTAGTAGCCTAAGTTCTAGAAACCTACTTGACCGATTTAACATTATGAGCAATTTTTTCAGCAGCCGAGGAGGAGCTACCAGCATTATATGGAGTCCACGTCTTCCAGGTAAACCTCTTATGCGAATCATGTTGAAGCCAAGTCAAATTAAATTTGAAAGGAGAAGAAGATATCTAAAGTCCAAGAACACAAGTTGATGATCAGAGAGACTTCCCTCCCTAATCCATTGTTGAATGGAAGGATCCAACAAATAAGCACTTTCATTGATTAGAAACCTATCCAATCTTTTAGATACATAGTCCACCCCCACCCTCTTATTAATCCAAGTAGGTTTGAGATTTACAAGAGGAAGATCAGTAAGTCTCTTCTCATCAAGAAACCTCAAAAATAAATCAATTAAAGGGTCTTTGATGGCATTAGGCCTGCAAGTTTCGGCTTCACCAATTGAGAAATTGAGGTTGCCACCCAGAATGAATCTATCCAAACAGTGTAAGCCTGAGCTAAACAGTTGGTTCCAATACTCATGTCTACAAACATTAGGGCCATAAATGTTCAGGAGAGTAAAGGATTGCCCAAATTCCCGCAGTAGTGTTGATCCAAGCCCTGAGGTAACAAACCATGAATTAGTACATAATATGTCTTTTCTGGACCAACCCGTAATCACACCACCAGAACGACCAATAGCATCAGTACAACTAAACTCTCAACTAGGAAGAAGTAGACAGAGCTCATAAATAATAACATCTCTAAAAGACAATGTTTCTTGTAGCAGCAAAATAATAGGATGATGAAGTGAGAGAAGATTTTTAAGGGATAGCTTCTTAGATGGATTTCCAAGCCCTCTACAATTCAGGGAAAGGAAGATCATTAAGATACATCGAGTTTTTGAGCCTGTGCTCTAAGTGCCCCAATAATAGTACGTTGCTTATCTGCAGTAATATCCCTAACACATTGTTGTATGGCCTTATCCATAACCAAAATTATGCCTCTGAGTGTAGGAGTAGGAGTAGACATAATGGATACCAAACCCCTTTGTATAGGAGCCTTCGAAGAAGACCAAAGGGAATACCTAGGAGTATCATTAGGTTTAGGACTCTTTGAATTAACTGCTTTTGGAATAGGTGAGCCCGAGGGGGAAGTAATGGAAAGAACCATGGGGGAAGTAATAAATAGTACCAGGAAAGGAAGAAAAGTAGATGGGGGGGCTAAATGGTAATCAAGAGAGGTTGAGACAAAATCTGATGGAGAACGAAGAGGTATAAGGTGGTTGGATATAGGACTAAGGGAAGTTAAGGCAACAGGTGAGGATAAAAAGGAAATGGGTTCCTTTTCTGGATACAAACTATGATTGCAAAAAGGGCCCTCCTCAGGAGGATAAATACAATGAATGGGATTTAGAGAAAAAATGTCAGCGAGGCCAGAACCAAGGGCACTAGATGAGTCAGAGGGTAGGAGCACTGATCCTATAGAGAAAGGGGTCATATGTACCCCCCCATCCCTCGGAAAAAGGCCCTTTGGATCCATAAAAGAGAAAAAATTGCAGGTACTTCAACCGTAGTGATAGACTCAAAAGTGGGAGAATTCAAAACCGACACCAAAGGGTTTGATGATAGAGTCGAAAGTGATAAAAACCCATGATCACCTAAGGAATTTCCTTTTTCAATAAATAAATGATCCGGATTGGATACATGCATACCTTTTTTCCTGTTGCTTATGAAAGAGTCAAAAGCATATTGGAAGTGCAATGATCCAAACACCAGGTCTTTGTCAGCAACTACAACACAAAACCTTGGAGAAACATCAGGTAAGTCACAGGGGACTAGTACCATTGGGGAACAACCTATACATGAATCCATAAGGCCGCAACTGGAAGGTGCCCATCCACCGGAGAAGAAATAGATGTTAGGTCAAATTCTCATTGTGCCAAAAATTACTGGTGAAATCAAGTCTGCATTCTTTGACCATGTGTCCATAAGAATGGCATTTGTTGCATCGAAAAGGAATACCAATGTAGTTCAAGGGTTGTCTGTGATGATAAACCCCTTTAGAGATGGTTATTTCATCCCATAATCCATCATGTAAATCTATATCAATGAGAATATTGGCCATCGTCATCAGACCAGATTCCATAAATGAGAAGTCTGCCTTGATGAAGGAACCTATGGCATTACGAATGAGAACAAAATTTTCTTCAGACCACAGTTTAGGAGGTAAGTCGGGCATCTTGACCCAAATCAAATGCCGAGCTAGTTTAGTAGAATCAACATTGAAAGAGGGGCTCCATCTAGATAAGTTAAATACATAATTGCCTAATAACTAGTTCCCCTTTAGAATGAGACTGGTGTCCTCAGAATTTTGAAATGAAGCTACAAACCAACCTTTGGTTAGGGCAGAATAGTATGGAGTATAACCAAGGAGTGGAAACCATGAGTCCTTAGACTAGGCCTTGAAATTTTTCATAGATATCCCATGACCACTAAAGTGACCAACCAAATCCTATTTCGATAGTGGAATGACGTTCGTCATCCGCACATTGTCCCCCAATGCAAGGTTTAGAGGAAAACTCTTCCTTTTCACGCATTTCTTTTTGAAAATGTCAGCTAATCCCTCTTTGTCAGCCAGAGAGACAGGTGACTGACCACAACCCAATCTTAGTTCAGACACCATCGATGAGATGTCAAGGAATCTCGGAGCGCGGTAGTACCTTCCCCCAAAATGCCAGTCTCGATAGCAGAACCTTTGACCTAGGAAATAGGGATGGATTTATTCTGGCCCATAATATAGGTAGTATTATAAACCCTCAGAGAAAGGAAACTACAAAAGAAGAAAAGGCCAAGCAAAACACAGGTCGTAGTGGGAAAATCCTAAAGAAAATAAACCCTAGAATGAATCTTAAGAGCCTGTAAAACTAACAGACTCTAAGACTATCTAAAATAACACACCGACAGATAGTGTGCCTCTGGCCTCAATTAATAATACATGTCCCACTCGGAAAACCATCCCTCACAGACATCACTCACCATCGCTCACATGTCGCTCCATCGGATAATACTTTGCTTACTTTAAAATCTTGTTCATGTGTTCAAAATGGTTGCCAAGAAGCTTTCCAAGCTCACTATAGTTTTGGCAAAGGTTATAAAGGTTTGTATTGTACCAGATACTATGAACTCATATCTAATGTGGGTGTAACCAAACTACTTTAAAAGAAAGTGATTTTCATCCCCAAAGCTCATCCTTTCAACCCATAAAGTTTTAAGAATAGATTAACCTCCTCTTTTATAAAATTCATGAAAATAATCACATAGAATATTATTATATTTTTTAATATTATTAAAGCCTATAATATTATTTTAACTTAATATTACTTTTAATTTAAATAGTAAACAATAAGATAAATATCACTAATATTTATGTTTTGCTTAGACTCAATATCTCTACATGATTTTTTATAATTAAAATACTAGCTTTATTAATGATGATGGTCTTCATATTTTTTTAATTGAAAAAGCCGATGTGAAAAACTTCAAAGTGCTTGATAACACATCAAATTTTAATTCGAAAAAGACTGTAGTTGCGCTGAGAGGCACTCTACAGCCCAGTATGGGGGAGTGATGTAACGTTACTAACATGTCGGCAAAAAATAATAGTGAAAGTGAATATTATGGGAGAGATCTTGTACCGGAGATCTTGTAACATGATGTAAAGTTACTAACATGTCGGCAAAAAATAATAGTGAAAGTGAATATTATGGGAGAGATCTTGTAAGAAATACACTCCCTATATTAATACAAACTACAAAAATATTATAGAAAAGAAAATAATTATTCTCAAGCAGCTATTAAAGACAAAGAATCTGATCAAGCAGCTATTCGAGATGAGGAATCTGATCAAGTAACAAGGTTAACATCACATAATTCTAATTCTTCATTTCAAATAACAAGAAATTTTTATACTGAACATTGCATATTTTTTAGCTGCCTGCACCTCCTCCGCAGCTCCAGCTCCAGCTCCACTGGCAGCAGCCTCCCCTACTCCGCAGCTCCAGCTCCACTGGCAGCCCCTTCCCCTCTTCCCATGCTGCACCGAGTCCTCCCCCTGCGCGGCCACTTGCACCTCCCCTCCTCCCCTCTGCGTCCTCCCCTGCCGCCTGCACCTGCCTTAATACTATTCCTGATTCTCATACGTTCATATTATGCATAATCTTTTTGTTTGGTTCATATTACTGGAATTCAAAAACACCTTGATATATATAAGAAATCAACACAGACTCATTGACAATAGGCCCATACGAATAAACCATATATATAAGAAAAGACATTCCTATTGAATGATAGATTTGTCTTTATTTTAAACTTTCTCCTCATAAGCCAAATCTTTTTTGATGTCTTTTAATTAATACCCATTAAAAATTGTAGCTGTGTGTTAAAAACTCATCGTTTCTCACTTTTTGTTGTTGTTTCTAATTAAAAATTGTAGTTTTGTTAAAAACTCATCGGTTTTCACTTTTTGTTGTTTCCTTGTTTCTAATGTCATAAGCCTTAGTATCAAAATGGCGAACATTTTGACTATCAAAATCCATCCTTGCTCAGGCCATAGTTGGAATTTCAAATCGTTAGTAGACTCGGTACACAAAAATTATAACGAAATTCTTAAACGTTTTCCACATTTCAAATCCATTATAACAAAATTCTTAAACGGGTTTCCACATTTCAGTGTCATTTCATGATGAGTATGCTCAAGTGTTAACCGTATCTGTGTAAACTGGCCACTGACAGCTCATGATCCAGATTTGATGATGCAATAGTATGCATACCTTCCCTTTCACGCACATTCTCAACTTTATGAATATAATCAGCAGTCGTTTTGTTTTTATTTTAATGGCCAAAAAAAATATTTATTACTTTTAATAGAATTACCTTAGCTACTCTATGTTTAAGTTATAAATATGTGTCAGTTCCAATACTTAAATCCAGGAAATGTCTTAATAAATCCAGTGTCATAAATTAGTACAGATTTAAAAGGATCGCATGCCATGATTAAGGGAGGATCAATAGATGTAGTGTGAGGTTGCTTAACAAACGCCCCCAACAACTGCACCCTCCAACCATCAATCTACGTAAGAAGAAGTGAGGAGAATTTAATTACAGAGTTTTGGTGTCGAAGTCTGATGTCTGTTCATACGTTTCTATTATGCATAATATTATGCCTGCAAGTGGAGACGTGTCTATTTGTGTAGATTTGTAAGCCGGTATCAGCTGTAAAAGAGTATAGGTGGCTTGGTAGAGAGTAGGTAACAGCAAGGTAGGCTTCATAAAGTAAATATTCAAGGGTCTTCTTCACAGAAGCAGACTCATAGCTCAGTAATAAATTTCCTGCGTTGCCTGAGCTATAAGAAGGGAAATTAGACGGACACTCAGGATCGCCAACGACATAAGTCATTTTGGGCTCTCTGTATAGTGACGGGTCTCTCCTCCTAAAAAGGTAATAGTGGAAAAAGAGAGGTCAAACTGAATGTTGCCATCTCATGAAGTACGATAAAATTTGAGTTATTAATATAATATAATATTATATTAATATTACATTTTAATTTTAATATTATATTATATTATAATTTTAATAATATTACATTTTAATTTTAATATTATATTATATTATAATTTTAATAATATTACATTTTAATTTTAATATTAAAGTTAAAATATATTGATATAAATATATATTAATATTTAAAGTTAATAAAAATTAATATTTAAAATTATTTAAATTAATAATTAAATTTTATATTTAAATTAATATAAATTAATATTTAAATTTAATATAAATGAATATTAAATTTAGGTATATATAAAATTCTTGCCATGCATTATAGGAACTACCTGTAGTATAGTGGTGAGGGTGTTGGGGTAATGGGTGTGCGGTGCAAGGTGCAATCTTTCTTGATCTCTTTTTTGTCTTAAAAAATTATTAAATTTCGGTATGTCATGGGTATATAGAAAAAATATTTGCCATGCATAATAGGAACTACCTCCGGTATAGTGGTGAGCTTAAAAAATATTAAATTTTGGTATGTCACGGGTATATATAAAAAATCTTTGCCATGCATAATAGGAATTACTTGTGGTATAGTGGTGAGGGTGTTGGGATAATGGGTGTGAGGTGCAAGGTTCAATCCTCCTAGATCAAGCGCCTAGAGAGATCAAATATCCCTAGATGCAAACCTCCTCTAATAGGTATTTCACTCAATGAGCTTTTCAAGCCTAGGATTTGGATCTAGGCTGGTTTATTAAGCACTTCATATTAATTATACCAAACTTATTAAAAAGCTCAAAAATATTAGAAATTTATATGGTTATTTTTTTAAACAACACTGCATTGTTATTTATATTTTGAAATAAATTGATTTTATAATGTAATAAAAATTTTGAAATAAATTGATTTTATAATGTAATAAAAAATCAATATGGAGGTTGATTGCGATGTTTTTTAGATTTTTAAAATAATTAGGTGATATTAAATGTATGTAAACGTTTAATTGTTAATTAATTTAGTTTATAAAATAAAATAAAAAATATAATTTTGTTTATCAAATATGTAGATAAGTTATTTCTCTATAGGCCATAATGTATAAAGATAACCATAACTTCAAACATTTAGAGAATTTAATTAAAAACGTAACAATACAATTCTTTACAAGATATATTTACGATGCACGACATAACAAAATTCATAAGGCAATGTGAGGTTAAATAAAATATATACCCAAAACTTCATACTGCATGACAGAACAGAATTCGTAACGCAATATGAGAATTAAAGAATATGTTGAGTATCAAATTTTAATAGAAAGTGAGACAAAGTTCCTTTGGATTCACCAATGAACTCGTTCATTAGTACATAAAGTTAACAAAGTGGTAACTTTAGTAACTTGGATATTATATTTAACTACGACTTTGTACGCTCCATTTTGATTTACAAAATCATTTGAGATTATTGAAAATTTTCATATTTTTGTAGATGTCAAAATGTACATTTGGTTATGAGTTTTGAACACTGTCGCAGCAATAACAATTCATGGAAGCACGCAAATCCTAGGGAAATGGTCCATTGGTTTCAGGTGTAAGTAAGTTTATTAATGTTGAATAGTAAGTAATTGCATATTTTCATCTTTTAAGGTACACTTGTTAGTAAGTTTATTAATGTTGAGTAGTAAGTAATTACATATTTTCATCTTTAGTTTTTTTCTCATCTTTTCGGTTGTGAGAATTTTGATGTGGACCCTAATCATTTTTATTTAATAATTAGTTGTCGTAAAATAGTAATTCATTTTTTATAAGGTTGTTTTGATCTATCTATTTTTTCAAATTTTCAATTATTATTGTAGTTTTATTGTTTTTAGATTAATTGAATATTAGGTGTGTGCGCTTCTATCTATTTTTTCAATTACTATAGTTATTATTGTTTTTAGATTAATTGAATATTAGGTTGGTGTGCTTTATCTCTCAAATAAGGTTTTTGTTGTTGGTTGATAGATGTAGAAATACAATATTTGGTATCAAAGAATCAATCCAAGCTTTCTCCTTCTTTATATTTTGACACTACTATATAGAGGGGTTTTTTGACACAATATTTATGTAAAGTGTCTTAAGCTGAGACAAAAAAAAATTGTGTATTGCCATAAATATTGTCTTAAAGGGAGTCTCTTAAAGTATTGTCTCTATAGAGACTATATAGAATACATCAATTATAAAGCATATTATCTCTATAAATGACCACATTGTCTCAAGTTGAGACAAAAAAAAGTTGTGTATTGTCTCAAACAATGTCTCTTAAGAGACATTATATAAAATCAATTATTTAATCATTTGGCTAAAATAAACTAAAGATTGTTTTCTTAAATTAAATTACAATATCCTATATTGTATTGATTTATAGTAGGGCACAATGGAATTGAACCACCAACCTTCTGCTTTGTAATGCAGATGCGAGATAAAACTCTTTAAAGATTTAGCAAGAAGTAGTAGGTTATTGTGCAACACCTAATAATTCCTAATGTTATTAAATATACTGTCACATGCCCCAATTTGCAAAAACAATTTAATGTTATTTAAGGAACATTGTGTTATATTTTATGCTAAGTTTGTAATTTATGACCAGGTGGGGTCAAGAATAATTAATGTAATTCAGAATATTTTATTTATAAATAAATAAATGATGAGACAACAGCTTAGGGAAGTTGTTAAAAGAGTGTTAACTGGTCACTTGGTGGAGGAGACTGGGTGGAGCATACACTAACAAGTGGCAGCATCCTCAAACTACTTCCAACTATTCCAGGTGGCAAATTCCCTATATTTGTGGTCATGATTCCCCAAGAAAGTGGAATTGGAGCAGGTGGCTCATTAAATAAAAAATGACCTAGGAGACCTAGGCATCTCTATAAAATTTTCCATTGAAGACAACTGAGGCTACTCATTTCTGAAAGGTGATCATTCAGAGTGAATGAATTTAATCATGAGAAATTTGATGGAGGGGATTACTGAAGTGAGTTTGAGGGGTTAACTACCGAGACTGAACTTATTGCAGCTATTAGGCTGAAGTTCTTACTGCTGTGAGCAGATTTGAATTACTGAGGTAATTGGACCAGTCAGGTGACAGAAGGTCTTAAGGACACATCTTCCACCCAATACTCTACCAGGAGGACCAGGAAACAAGCTCGGGGGATCCTAAGGAAGTGTTGTCTAAGCTTTCTCCAGGAGTTGGTTGGGAGGAATAGCCTCCTTAACCTATTGTCACCTTATCATTGACATGTTCTATTTGTTTTCAGGTTATTATATTTATTTACTGTCTTTAGTAAAATGTTTACTAGTTTTCAAATGCAGGCATGTTAGTATTTAATTAGTGTTTATGAAGAAAGGAGTAACTGTGTATTGTTGGACTTAATAATTGGCATATTATGTTAGAAATAGTAGTAAATATGCTAAAGGAGAAATAAATAGAATTTGAATTCCGTATTTTTCCATGCATGACTTAGATAGTACTCTAGTATAATTGGGTGTTTAGGTAGATACGATGATTTTCATTTAACCTAAATGAAAAATGTAACTAAATTATGCTATAGTTTGCTTATGATTTTATTCTGTAAAGAAACAATAATTACTTTATGTATTAAATGTATTTACTTCAGATAAAAATTGAACATAGGTATATAAAAACATTTAGAGATCATACTACTTATAGAACTATTTTAATACTAGTATTCTTTATAAACACGAAACTTACAGTTTAACAAATAAATATAGATATAATAAACAAACTATCACCTAGGGTTTAGGTTAAGATAATTTTCATTACAATCTTATAACAATATTTATCATTATCATTACAATCTTATGATTTCCAGACAATATTTGTCTCGGTAGTAAGACAAAAGTTCTACTGTAACTTAAGTACAACTATCTAAGTTTAGGAAAGATAAACTTAATCCTATTTTTTACCCTAAGTCTTTCTTTATAAGAATTAAAATAGCTATAAAAATCATTAAAGGAAAATATTAAAACAGAGCTAAGAATTTTTCCAAGTAAAGATTTATTTCTTCCTGGACTGTAGGGTTTACTTAAGAATTTACCCTTATGAACAAAATAGAGTAATAATAATACTCTTAACACAGTAAAATTTCCATAATGCTTTGCACTGTAAATCCTTTTATTTACATGGTAACAATTAAAATAATACTTACTATAACAAATTATTAAAAACAAAATCAATTAAGAAGAAATGGCTTATTTCCCTTCGCATTACAGGTTAAGGCTCGGTCCTAACCAAATCTTAGCTAAAACAAAATATTATATATATCAAACAGTAACAAATCTTTACTGATAGGTAAAAACCCTTAATCCATTTACAAGTCTTAACTGATTAATAGTCTTTATTTACCTTCTAAAATCTATTTTTAAAAACTAAAAATTAAACAGAGAGAGGTCAATAGCCTCGTAGGGATTAGAGATGAACTCTATAAATAAAGTAAAATAAATTACATTGTTCAGGCTGTAAGGCAGAGACATAAAAAAAAAACCAGTTTCCATCATGGCTACTAGAGCCTTCATCATCCCTGCATTAAATACCCTCTAAGGGTTTCGAAACTTATACATAAAATAAGCAAGCATTTGAAACTTTAAGCTAGCAGGTAAACTAAGGCCATGCCTTTTCAACCGCAAGAACCAAACTTCCAACAACCACAACATTATGCAGGAAGAAACCCTCGTTTGCAATCGAAGCTTACCAAGTGTATGCTCAAGTGGAATGTTGAAGGGGTAAGCTCGCTTCCACCTACAGAGATGGAGCCAGGAGAAGGACCTGCAAGTTACAAACCTTTTATTATTCAAATCTCTCTTAAGATTTGTAAAAATCCCCTTTTACGAATACACAAACTAAAATCGAATTTGGAACAATTCTTTACCTGTAAGCTTCTCCTTCTGAATGAAGCTGAGGTAACCGCCCACCATGGATCATTTTTACCCAAGACAGAAGACAATAAGACACTGAGTCACCACTACAAAGGAAAATGAGAACATCGACTCAATCGGACAAAGAAATACTCTTAACCGAGCTCTATCAATCAGTTTGCAGGCTCAAGACAAGCACAACCCTCGAGTCCTGAAGAAAAACCAATATCGACACTTGATGTAACTACTTAAACCATTAAAAGGACCAGAACCCACTCACGAACTCTCTCAAATAGTCACAACAATTGTTTAGGGAAGCAAGCTCGAAGCTTGAAGGTGGTTACAGATCTCCCATGGCCACCAACTCTCAGCTCAACCAACAAGACAAAAAAAACCCTCGGTCTGCAAAGCAAAAGCATAGGGTTTGGAGTTTTAAGTCAACTCTTGTGTGGATACAAAGCACCCCATGTGTCCTTCAAATAAT